>CAUYPK010090203.1:0-53787 GCA_963574355.1 Loris lydekkerianus
GGCACACTTCTACACTGCTGGTGGGAATGCCCACTAATACGTTCCTTCTGGAAGGATGTTTGGAGAATACTTAGAGACCTAAAAATAGACCTGCCATTCAATCCTATAATTCCTTTACTAGGTTTATACCCAGAAGACCAAAAATCAGAATATAACGAAGACATCTGTACCAGAATGTTTATTGCAGCCCAATTCATAATTGCTAAGTCATGAAAGCCCTAGTGTCCATTGACCCACGAATGGACTAGAAAATTGTGGTACATGTATACCATGGAATACTATGCAGCCTTAAAGCAAGATGGAGACTTTACCTCTTTCCTGTTTACATGGATGGAGCTGGAACATATTCTTCTTAGCAAAGTTATCTCAGGAATGGAAGAAAAAGTATCCAATGTACTCAGCTCTACTATAAAGCTAAATTATAGCTTTCACATGAAGACTATAGCCCAACAATAGCAAAAGACTATGGGGAAAGGGCCAAGGAAGGGGAAAGGAGGGGGAAGGTTAGGGTAGAGGGAGGGTAATCGGTGGGGCCACATCTATGGTGCATCTTAGAATGGGTACAAGGGAAACTTACTAAGTGCAGAATACAAATGCCTACATACAGTAACTAGAAAATGCCATGAAGGCTACCCCGAACAGTTTGATGAGAATACTTCAGATTGTATATGAAAGCAGCACATTTTACCCCTTGATTGCACTAATGTACACAGCTATGATTTAACAATAAAAATAAATAAATTAAAAAAAAAGTAAAATTAAACAAACATTAAAGATCTCTGAATCCTTGAACAGACTACACAAATCTGTCCAAAAACTTCTTAGCCTGTAACAGCTGGGCAAACTAATCTAGAACTAATGGATTTCTTAATAAAAATTAACTCCTAAAGTGAATGGTCTATCATATACATATCACTGCCTCCTCAACACACATCTGAGGCCTACTTGTAGCTCTAAGTGAGTCCCAGGTCATGGATGTTCAGGTCAAAGTGGCCAAGGTTTCATTTCATGAAGTGCCTGGTATTCAAACAAGTAGCAAAAAATGGTCCAAACAGACTGAGCAGTATGTACAAAAACAGCTGTGTCTTCCTGCTCAGACAGACCAAACCAAACAAGTCAGCTTTGCATTGAGGACCACTCTGGTCTCTTGCCCACCTCTCCAGTCACTCCCCAGGACATCCTTCATTCTCTCTCAGATACTGTCAGGCCTCTGTGTCAGGGCTCAAGGTATTCTCCCAACTGGAAAAGAACACCTGATGCCTGACCACACTGTGGCCCTAAACACAAATCTGCCAAAAAAGTCCCTCAGCCTGAGCTTCAGCTCTAGAGCCATGTCCTTCTGAGTTCTGTGACACCCATGGTCCCCTGCTCTTCTCCTCCTCCACTTTCTCCTGACACCTGGGACTCCACTCCTCTGTGGGAGCACCTGCCACAGTGGGCTGGAATTGTGAGTCTTGTCAGTCCTTCCCGTTAGTCTGTGAGCCTCTTCAAAGCTGGGATCACGTCTTTCCCTCTACTTTCATGACCTAACACACCTGGCTTCCTGGTGGTAGATGAACTTTCCCTGCTCCCACCGCTCGCAGACCATTCCCCAACGCCGCTCCAACTGCCCAGCTGAGGCCCCTGCCCTTGCTTGCCTTCACCCAGAGGCAACTTCTCCTCCCTCTGGCCGTGCCCTTTTCCACCCCAGCCAAAGAGCCCATTTCCCAAGAACAGAATTATAGTGTCAGCATTGCAAAAAAGACTCACAGGATGCTAGAGCTGAAGGAAACCTCAGAAGTTATCTGGTCCCAGGCTTCCAAGGCCTGTCTGCAGGGCGTTGCACCAACTACAAATGGGAACATGGGGTGCAACTTGAAGCAGACACCCAGGGCCGGGCACAGAGAGTCTGAGTCTATGAGTCTAGGAGAGAACCCTACTTTTGTTTTTCTACAAAGCTTCTTGTTTGATTCTAGTAACACTGGTCTAGTCCAACCTCTTCATTATATACATAGAGAACTGAGACTCAGAGAGGGGAAATGCATCCATTAGTTACCAAATCAAGGCTTACAGCCAGCACGGAAGACATAAAGCTGAAGGCCCAGACCCTACTTTTGAGTACCCACACGTGCAAGCCACCAGAAACATTCATGGGCACCCCTGGAGGCTCATCAAGGCCACAGAATCCTCACAGTGTCACCTCCCTTGTGCTCCCTTTTGTTCTTCCTCACAGCGTAGCTGTCCCCCTTTACCGCAGTTAGTGCAGAGAAATGCTCTCTTGGCTTCTGCTTTATAAGCCCCTCCACCAGGACTCACTATTCATTTAATGTCATTTCTGCATTCAGATCTCTGTTTGCATGTCTTATGGGCATCTAACACCTAACATGTCCTCCTATGGTCTTCCCCACTTTAGTAAATGACAACTCCACTCCTCCATTTGCTTAGGCCAAAACCTCTTTCCTTCATATCCTTCATCCAATCCACAAGCAAATCCTGTCAACACTACCTTCAAGGTACACCCAATTCGGCAGGGCACAGTGGCTCATACCTGTAATCCTAACACTCTGGAAAGCCAAGGCAGGTAGACTGCCCTGAGCTCATGGGTTTAAGACCAACCTGAGCAAGAGTGAGACCCCGTCTCAAAAAAAATAGCCAGACGTTGTGGCAGGCGCCTGAAATCCCAACTACTTGGGAGGCTGAGGCAAGAGGATCGCTTAAGCCCAACAGTTGGAGGTTATTGTGAGCTACTGAGCTATGACGCCACCACACTCCACCGAAGGTGACAACTTGAAACTCTGTCTCTATTAAAAAAAAAAGATAGACCCAAGTCAAACCATTTCTCACTGACTGGTCTCCTTGCTTCCACTTTTGCCTCTTCTAATCATTCTCAACAGAATAGCCAAAGTACTACTTCTAAAACACAGGTAGGCTGGACACAGTGGCTGGCCCTATAATCCAGTGCTTTGGAAGGCCAACGCAGGGGGAATCACCTGAAGCCAGGAGTTCAAGACCAGCTTGGGAAATTTAGCAAGACCTCATTTCTATAAGAACAGGAAGATTACGGCTGTAGTGTTCCATGATTGTGCCTGTTGTACACCCCCCTTCCCTGCTACCACACTTCAGCCTGGGCAACACAGTGAGATCTTATCTCACAAAAAAAAAAAAAAAAAAAAAAATGCACACCAGATCATTTCTATCTTCTCTTCAAAACCTTTCAATGCCATCCAGTCTCATGCAGACTGAAATCTGGTCTTTCCCACAGCCTGCATGCCAAGCTGACTGACTACCCTCACTCTCCTGCCTCCCTCGCTCGGCCCATCTGCCAGGCCTACTGACCACTCCCCAGGCCGCAGGCTCCCAGCTCCGTGCCTTTGCTCTTCCTGTTCCCTCTGCTTGGGATGTTCTCCCCCAGATCTCTGTGGACGCACTTCCTCACTCCTTCAAGTCTTTACTCCACTGTCACCTTGTCAGGACCATTCCATGTGTGACACCAATACCCACCCACCATCAATCTCTGTCCCTTTACTCTGCTTTATTTTTCTTCCCAGCACTTATCACCACCTACCATATGTAACTGCTCATTACTTTATTGTCTGTTTATAAGCACCAGTGTGTTTGCTGGAAGGTAATCCACCATTAGTAAGGGGGAACAGTTTGATAAGCTCATTTGTCCAGAACTAAGATAGTTCAAGATCGTCACAAATTGCCAAGCAAATTTATTATCAGTCAAACATTTGGCAAATATGCAACGTTTGGAGGTTTTTTCTTTCTTTCTTTCTTTCTTTTTTTTTTTTCTTTTTCTTTTTTGAGGCAGAGTCTCACTATGTCACCCTCGGTAGAGTGCCATAGCATCACAGCTCACAGCAACCTCAAACTATTGGGCTTAAGTAATTCTCTTGCCTCAGCCTCCCAAGTAGCTGGGACTACAGGTGCCCACCACAATGCCTAGCTTTTTTTTTTTTTTTGTAGTTGTCATTGTTGTTTTAGCTGGCCTGGGCCAGGTTTGAACCCACTAGACTCAGTGCATGTAGCTGGCGCCCTACTCACTGAGCTATGGATGCCGCCTCTGTCACTCTTTTATTTATTTTTACTTTTTTTTTTAAAAAAGGCAGGGTCTTACCATGTTGCCTAAGCTGGCCTCAAACCCCTGGGGTCAAGCAATCCTTCTTCACCTCTTGCCTCAGCCACTCCTGACTAGGTAGGACTACAGGCATGTGACGCAGAGCCCTATAGGTAGGTTCTTTCACTATAACTGCTCAAACTTCAGAGCAATCAGCCTTCAGCAGGAAAGTAGAGACCAAGCCAAGGCAGCTTTTCATCAACAACTTGACAACAGATCCAATATCCAAGTGTTCTGTGTATGCCAACTATACGTCACTGGTGATCCAAGAGAATGACAGAAATAATGTGTCCAAAGGAAAAGTCCTATGTGCCTTTCTACCATCAGATACAATGGAACATTAAGAGCCTTATCTTTTAAAGACACATAGTGATATGTGTCTTTCATGATGTCTGAGCAGGAGGAAGAAAGCAGGGAGGGGGATCTATAAATGAAACAAGATCAGCCATGAATTGATAGCTACTGACTCTGCATCTGAGTGAAGAGGACATGAGAGGTTTATCCTTTTTCTATATTTTAGTAGGTTTATCTTTTTTTTTTTCCTACATTTTAACATTTCAGTACAATAGGACCCAGCCCTTGGAAATGGTCCAACTAGATTACCACCAAGGTCACACTCATTAAGATGGCGATTATTTAAAAACAAAACAAAACAGAAAATACTAAGTGTTGGCTCAGTGCTCATAGCCCAATGGTTACAGTGCCAGCCACATACCTCGAGGCTGCCCGTTTGAAACCAGCCTGAGCCAGGTAAACGACAATGACAACTGCAAAAAAAAAATCTGGCCATTGTGGCAGGTGCCTGTAGTCCCAGCTACTTGGGAGGCTGAGGCAAGAGAATTGCTTAAGCCCAAGAATTTGAGGTTGCTGTGAGCTGTGACGTACTCTACCCAGGGCGAAATAGTGACACTCTGTCTCAAAAAAAAAAAAAAAAAAAAGAAAAGAAAGAAAATACCAAGTGTTGTTGAGGATGTATGGAGAAACTGGAATGTTATGCATCACTAGTGAGCATACAACACAGTGGAGCCATTATAGAAAACAATATAGTAGTTCCTCAAAAAAGTAAACACAGAATTACCATACAATCCAGCACTCCACTTCTGGGTATAGACTCAAAAGAATTAAAAGCAGGGTCTTGAGAAAGGTGTACACCCAGGTTTATAGCAGCATTATTCACAATACCCAAAGGTGGAAGCAACCCTAGTATCCATCAATGGAAAAAAGAATAAACAAAATGTGCTATACTTACACAGTGGGATGTTATTCAGTCTCAGAAAGGAAGGGACTTCCAACACAAGCTACAATATGGATGAACTTTGAAGGTACTATCCCCAGTGAAATAAGCTGGATACAAAAGGGCAAATATGGTATGATTTTACTTATATGAAGTCCCTAGGGTCGGCAAGTTCAAGACAGAAAGTAGAACGGTGGTTGAGAGAGACAGGGAGTGATTATTTAATGGATACAGAGTTTCAGGATGGGATGATAAACAGCTCTGGAGGAGGACAGTGGTGATGGCTGCACAATTATGAATGTGCTTAATGTCACTCAACTTGTACCCTTAAAAATGGTAGATTTTGTTATAAGTATTTTACCACACACATACACAAAGGAAAACATCCCACCAAGGGATAAAAAAAGTCTCTTATGTCCCTCAGCTCTTTTAAGGCCAGCTCAGGTCAGCCTAGATATCATACCTTAGTGAGGATCTCAAAACAAAGGCGTGGCGAGCGTTGCTGGGGTAGTGGAGCTGTGGAGAAAGGAAAAACTTCTACCTAGGCACATGGTCTAGTGTCCAACCACCACCTAAGGAAAGAAGAAAAATAAAATATATTTGTAATGGGCCTAAGGGTTAAAGTAAGGAAAGATAGTTTTATAAAGTGGCTCATGCCTATAATTCTAGCATGCTGGGAGGCCAAGGTGAGTGGATCACATGAACTCAGGAGTTCAAGAACAACCTGAACAAGAACGAGACCCTGTCTCTAAAAAAACAGCCGAGCATTGTGGCAGGTACCTGTAGGTCCAGATACCAGGGAGGCTGAGGCAGGTGGATCACTTGGAGCTCAAGAGTTTGAGGTTGCCATGGCACTCTACCAAGGGTGAAAAAGTGAGACTGTCTCAAAAATAAATAAATAAAAATATATTATCAGTATAACCTGGTCTCTTGTACCCTCAATGAATCCCCAACAATAAGAAAAAAAAAATTAAAAAATAAAAACTAATAATAATCCAAGTATAGGTAAAACCCTGAAAAAAAATCCCCAAACATAAATTCAAAGTAGGCCACAAACGTCAAAGACAAAACTTTTATTGGGGCGGTGCCTGTGGCTCAAGGAGTAGGGCATCGGCCCCATATTACCAGAGGCGGCGGGTTCAAACCCAGCCCCGGCCAAAAAAAGGACAAAACTTTTCCTAGCCCCAGCCCTGCTCTCCTTCCCCTATCATAGCCTGGCAATTCAAAGGACAGATCTAAGTATAAATCCCAGTTCTACTTCTGACTAGTCTTGTGACCTGGGGCAAGATTCTTCTCATCTAGATCTGTTTCTTGTATGTAAACAGGCTACAATAGGAATCAAAGGAATTAATACATATAATATAAAGCTCTTACAGCACTGCTTTTCACATAACAAATACATGTATTTGTTAAGCATTATGCTGCTGACCGCAGTGGCCAGCAAGCTTTCTCTCAAAAGTGTCCAAGCAGACTGCTTGTCAGAGCATGCAGAGAGTGTAGAGAGATGAAGGAGTGCTGTCTGGATTGCCCCACCACACGGCTCCAAGGGGCTCCAGGGGGCTCCAGGATACCCACCGAAGCTGAGGAAGCACAGGCCAGGAAGTGGGGTGGGGACAGGACCAGAGGGAAGGCAAACTGGGGAAATTTACAATGGGCCGTCAGCTACCTGTACCCACGAATGACAAAAGGTCTCATCCCCAAATTTCTAATTTGGCTTGTTCTCACTCTAATCCTACATTCTTCTATTTAACTTCACTTTCGTCCTAATTTGACAGTTTAGTATTTAGTCTGGATTCTAAATAGACATATAGACAATATTTAATATAAAAATTAAGAAAGGAAGGGAGGGAAACCAATTCTACAGAAAGAAAGAAAACTTTTTTTTAGACAGTCTCAAGCTGTCACCCTGGGTCAAGTGCTGTGACATCACAGCTCACAGCAACCTCAAACTATTGGGCTTAAGTGATTCTCTTGCCTCAGCCTCCCAAGTAGCTGGGACTACAGGCGCCCACCACAACACTCGGCTATTTTTGTTGTTGTTGCAGTTGTCATTGATGTTTTAGCTGGCCTGTGCTGGGTTTGAACCCGCCAGCCTCAGTGTATGTGGCTGGTGCCCTACCCACTGAGCTATAGGCACAGAGCCAGGACCTTTACATTTCAAAACATAAACCAACAAGCAGACACTGTGCTGCCCAATTAAGGACAAAACCAGGCCAAGCACATTGTGGCTCACACCTATAATACTAGCACTCCGGGAGGCTAAGGTGGGAGCAATGCCTGAGGTCAGGAGTTCAAGACCCCACAAAAGTGAGATCCCATCTCTACTAAAAATAGAAAAACTAGCCAGGCGTTAGGGCAGGCACCTGCAGTCACCAAGTACTTGGGAGGCTGAGACAGGATCGCTTGAGCTCAGGAATTTGAGGTTGCTGTGAGCTATGATGGTGCCACCGCCCTCTACCCAGAAAGACATAGTGAGATTCTGTCTCAAAAAAAAAAAAAAAGGTCAGAGACCAGTGGCCAGCTGTTTTGAGTCTGAAGTCCAACAGTAAATTCTCCAGATTAACCTCCTCCAGCCACTGGATTCTGTCAGATAGTTAGCCAGATAGCCTCTCAGATGCAATAACTCGGTCTGGCTGAAGAAAGGGGCTGACAAACCCAGCATCAGGTTTCACTGACCCCAGCTGGGTGCTCCTTCCAGGTCACCCTACTTACATGCTCACCGGGTTATACAGTTTGTAAGACACTATTCCCACCTCACAAACTCCTCACTACTCAGTGAACTACAACTGGGACTTAGGCTCCCACCTGCCTCTAAGAACTGAGCCACCCTTGTGCTCTGAACCCTGAACTGGAAGGTCAGCTTTCACATTTTTGATTTCCCAACTCTGCATCTCACCAACATGGTACGTGATATGTCACAAACTTCCCTTCAGTTTGGTGCTGAGACTTTCACTATAGCCTTTGCCATAATAATGACATGCCTTGGGCGGCGCCTGTGGCTTAAAGGAGTAGGGCACTAGCCCCATATGCCAGAGGTGGCAGGTTCAAACCCAGCCCCGGCCAAAAACAGCAAGAAAATAAATAAATAAAAACATGCCTTAGGAGTTGTAAGATGAAGATTAGAAAACACTTTCCTAGAACATTGTTCTAGATTAGAGGTTCTTCTAAAAGTAGAAACTTTTAGATTTAGATAGATTAACAACTATCAGAGCCAAAGAGATCCTGGTAAACCATTAAATTTAAGCCACTCACTGTATAATAAGCAAGGAAACTGAGGATCAGAGAGGTGAAGTAATCAAATGAGAAAAGGTACATAAACTGAAAAGAGTTTTTATTACTTTGAAAGATTCCTGTTATTCCTGAAAGGTCAGAGGGCCCTGCCCTGGACTTCCTTTCCATCAGAGCAGCTGAAGTCTCCTACTCGCAGTTACCCAAATGCCTCAAATACAGGGGATGAGGTTTATTTAACCCCTAGACCTGGATGCCCATTAGGGACATTTGGGGAGCGATCCTAATGCCCAACCCCAGCTCAAACCAGCCATCAGAAGAATCTCTATGGGCTGGGACCCTACCCAAACCTCCCCCCACACTAACTTCCTTACAGTTTTTTGTTTGTTTTTTCTTTTCTTTCTTTCTTTTTTTTTGCAGTTTTGGCCAGGGCCAGGCTCGAACCCACCACTCCCGGCATATGGGGCCGGCACCCCATTCTTTGAGCCACAGGTGCCACCCTGCTTGTTTTTTGAGACCTCTTTTTTTTTTTTTTTTTTTTTTGGTGTCTCACTTTGTCACCTTGGGTAGATTGCCATGGCGCCATTGTAGCTCACAGCAATCGCCAACTGTTGGGGTTCAAGTGATCCTCCTGCCTCAGCCTCTCCAGAAGCTGGGACTACAGGCGCCACCACTACAATGTCCAACTGGTTTTCCTATTTTTAATAGAGACAGGGTCTCACTCTTGCTTAGGCTGGTCTCTAACTCCTGAGCTCCAGGTGATCCAAATCCCAGGCATGAGCTAACTGCATGGGGCCCCTTGCAGTTCTCTAAATACTTTAAGCACTCTCTCGCCTCTGGTGGTTTTGCACCTGTTTTCCCTTCATCTTGACTACTTTTCCCTCACATATCTGCATGGTTCACTCTTTCATCTCCTTCAGATCTCTGCTCAAAGGTATTTTTTTTGTTGTTGTTTTTGAGACAGAGTCTCATTTTGCCATCCTGGTAAAGTGCCACAGCATCACAGCTCACAGCAACCTTGAACTCTTGGGCTTAGGTGATTCTCTTGCCTCAGCTTCCCAAGTAGCTGGAACTACAGGTGCCTGCCATGATGCCTGGCTATTTACTTTAGAGATGAGGTCTCGCTCTGTCTTCGGTTGGTCTTGAAGTCCTGAGCTCAGGCAATCCACCTGCCTGGGCTTCCCAGAGTACTAGGATTACAGGCATGAGCCACTGCACCCAGTCTTGCTCAAAAATCTTCTAATCAATGAGAGTCATCTGACTTAGAAAATCTGCCTCCTGATAATTATCCCTGCTTTATTTTTCTTCATACTTCTCATCATCTCTCATACTTTCTATTTTACTTGTTCATCATCTCTAAACCACACACACTAGAATATGAGCTCCATGGGGGTAAATTCTGTTTGCTTTGTCCCCTGATATCTATATTCTCAGTGCCAAGCACATAGTAGGGCTCAAATACTTATTTTAAAAATTAATGGATACATCAGAAACCAATCTCAAAATATGTACCAAAAGACCATAAAGAAGCTGACAACGGCTCAGTGCCTGTGGCTCAAGTGACTAAGGCGCCAGCCACATACACCTGAGCTGGTGGGTTCAAATCCAGCCCAGGCCCGCCAAACAACAGTGACGGCTGCAACATAAAAATAGCTGGGCGTTGTGGTGGGCACCTGTAGTCCCACCTACTTGGGAGGCGGAGGCAGGAGAATCGCTTGAGCCCAGGAGTTGAAGGTTGCTGTGAGCTGTGATGTAACAGCACTCTACCCAGGGTGACAGCTTGAGGCTCTGTCTCAAAAAAAAAAAAAAAAAGAAAGAAAGAAAGAAAGAAAAAGAAAGAAGCTGATCACACCAAAATCGCTTCTCCACTAATTTGATGTTGGCAAAAACTTTTTAAAAAAGGGCCAGAAACCTAATGAAACAAAAGCCATTTACAGATAAGTATTTCCAGTCAATTAATTCACCCCAATTGTGTTTGTGAGCTGAAAACAATTTGTTCAGAGAAACAGATAAAACTATGGAGACTGAAAATAAAGTTGAAAGATGACTGAGGGGCGCCTGTGGCTCAGTGAGTAGGGCACCAGCCCCACATACCAAGGGTGGTGGGTTGGAACCCGGGCCTGGTCAAACTGCAATTAAAAAAAAAAAAAAAAGAAAGAAAGAAAGAAAGGTGATTGAAAAAATGGATTTCAGATACCATCCTAGTATATGTTCAGGTTTAGAAGCAAGCCCTAGAACACCAACAGCCATATTTAGATAAGAAACAGCCCTCAGCGGCCAGAAAGAAGTTCCTCTCTTGGACTGTAGTTCGTAAGATGCAGGCCCAGCACAGGGCATTACTGCCTGCCCTCCACCGGGTGAACAGATCTGGCAGCCATCAACAGCTTGAGGAGGACTCTTCCTTTCCTCGTCTCCACCTACTCCTATAACTCCACCTACTTTCAAAACTTATTTCAAACTATTGACAATACTTTAGCACTGGAAGCCTTTGTCAAGGCCATCACAGCAGTTAGGGAGCATGCTGCCATCACCAAGTCTCACTGATGTCACCTGCTGCGCTCCAGGTCTGCTGCCCCCAGCTGGGTTAACTCTTTCTTCACCTCATCTGGTCTCTCCCTACATAGTCATCCTGCTCATCAAAGATGACTCTTCCCCAAACTCCATTTTCATCAGGTCATCAGGTCTGCTAGAAAACCTAGTTTCCTACAGCCTATACTACATTAGGAGCAGGCTTCAGGCTCTGTTTTCCAAAACAGCCATGACCCAGGCCTGGAGCAGGTCAACTGACTTTATAGTATAGCAGCTTCCCCTCATTCTCCTCATAATACCAACCCATTGCCTCCCCACCAGGTGAGATGGGAAAGGCTAGAATAGACTCGGCTAGTCTCCAACAGCCATCCCTGCTGAAAGCATCCTCCTCACCCTCTCCACACAATCCACACTCCTCTGCCCACCAGATTCCAGCTACACTGCTCTTTCCTGTCTCATCCCCACAACACACACACTCTCTCACATATACAGACTCTCATTCACTTTCAGTCCTCAGTAATTTTTTTTTTTTTTAAGAGACAGAGTCTCACTTTATTGCCCTCAGGAGAGTACCATGGCATCACAGCTCACAGCAACCTCCAACTCCTGTGCTTAGGCGATTCTCTTGCCTCAGTCTCCCAAGTAGCTGGGACTACAGGTGCCCACCACAACACCTGGCTATTTTTTGTTGCAGTTTGGCCGGGGCCAGGTTCGAACCTGCCACCCTCAGTATATGGGGCCAGCACCCTACCCTCTGAGCCACAGGCACCACCCAGTCCTCAGTAATATTAACTGTGCACCTACTAGGTGCCTTGTTCCAGTCACCGTGGACAGTGCAATGAGCAGAGCAAACCAAGCTCCTACCCATGTTGAGCTGACAATCCAACAGAAGGAGGTAGACACAAATTCATAATATGCCAGACAGTCTTCCTCAACCTAGGCTCCTCATCTGAAATCAGAAAGGAGAGGGGAGACATTCTCACTCCTGAAGTGAGAGAGCAAGCCACTTGAGAGTGTAGGCAGAGGAGAAAGTAGAAAGGCCCTGAAGCAGGAGCAGGAGACAGGTGGGAGGCAGATGACAGTAAGTCCCAGACAGGATGTTGCCCCCAGATGGAAGGCTGCAAGAGGACTTGGGGCAGAGGCATAGAAGTGCTGACTTACATCGTAAAAGGATCATTTTCCACTGCCTATACATCTCAGTTTCTGTCATTAGGAAGAATTATAAGGGATTTGTTTTCCTCTTGAATGTTTCCAAATTTTCTAAACTGAGTATGTATTATTTTCTAAACGAGGAGAAAAAAAATTCCCAAACTTAAAGACTCAGCTCAAATTTCAACTCTGCCTCAAAACCTCTCTACCAGTGCTAGCTCACTTGTCCCCCCATACCCCACCCAGGACCACCAGGGTGGACCCCGAGTCAGCAACACTCACTTGCAGCAACTGGTATGTGTAAAAGTTTCTCTTGCTGCCCTCACTTCTCTCCTTCCCTACAGGACTATTTCCCTTTAGACCCTTTTGCCTGCCTGGGTCCCAGTCTTTCTCTCCATTGACTTAATTCCCAGTAATTAAAGCTATTGTTTGATGATGAACTACTAAGAGTATGACCTCCCACAGTGGGTATAAATATTCTTTGAAAGGATTCTAGGCTCAGTGCCCTTAGAACAGTGATTACAGTCACATACACCGAAGCTGGCAGGTTCGAGCCCGGCCTGGGCCTGCTAAACAACAATGACAATTGCAACCAAAAAATAGTCGGGTGTTGTGGCAGGCACCTGTAGTCCCAGCTACTCAGGAGGCCGAGGCAAGAGACTCGCTTAAGCCCAAGAGTTTGAGGTTGCTGTGAACTGTGATGCCATAGCACTCTATCCAGGGCGACATAATGTCTCAAAAAAAAAAAAAAAGGATTCTAAGATGGAAATGTAAAAGCCTTAGGCTCAGAGGAATGGAGGCACTGAGGTTTATATTTTGAGGACATGGGCTACCTTCAATGAGGTACAGTACTTTGGGAAGCAGTGGGGGGGGGGAGTGCAAGTGAAATACTGAGACAAGATTACATAATTGCTACAACCTCGCTCCTCCCAAATGGCCATTCAATCCACTTTAGGTACAAAAGAATATTCCCCACAGGTAACTCCAGCCATCTCAGAGGATGTCCTATTTGAGAGTAACCACTACCCTCAGAAAGTAAAGCCCCCTTAAGACACTTCTGTCCTATAAGCAAAATTGTTCTCTAATTGCTTTCAGTGGGGGAACTCCTTGAGGGCCAAGTTCATCTCACATGATTCTTTTATGCTCCACAAACCATCAGCTTTGAGTTGGGCCCAGGGTAGGTCTTCCATAAGCAACTATAGATTACTGGTCAACACAGTCTAGTTGCAAAAAGGCTCTACAATATATCAAATAAAAGAAAATATTGTAGGCCAGGAGCGATGGTTCATGCCTATAATCCTAGCACTCTGGGAGGCTGAGGCAGGTGGACTGCCTGAGCTCATAGGTTTGAGACCAGCCTGAGCAAGAGTGAAACTCCGTATCTAAAAACAGCCAGAGGTTGTGACAGGCACCTGTAGTCCCAGCAACTTGGGAGGCCTGAGACAAGAGAATTGAGCCCAAGAGTTTGAAGTTACTGTGAGATGTGATGCCAGGGCACTCTACTGAGGGCGACAAGTGAAACTCTGTCTTTAAAATGATAATAATAATAATAATAGTAATGGTAGTGTTATGGATGGGAGTAAAGAAAAAGAATGGTACTATTAATCAGACATCTGATATTTTTAAGGGCCTAAAGATTTACAGCTCTAATGAAGTATTTAGATGGTAAAGTGGCTTTTATACAACCTCAGCCAGTTCCGCTCAGGGTGGAGAGTCTGTCTAACAAGGCAAAGGCAGAGAGCAGACCCTCACCACACAAACCAGAGCCCTGGATGGGCCAAGACCATAAAAAACTGAACAGCTGCTCAGGGCCCTCGCCTGGGTTCCCTTTTCCGCTGGAAATGCCAAAGCTCTGCCTCAGATGTGTCTCCATGGCCTAGAGTAGCCCTGAAATAGTTGGCAGTTACAATGGACAACTATCTTCAAAACCTCGCCCTAGTGGTGGCTCCTGTGGCTCCGTGAATAGGGCACCATATACTGAGGGTGGCGGATTCAAATCTGGCCCTTGCCAAACTGCAACAAAAAAATAGCTGGGCATTGTGGCAGGCACCTGTAGTTCCAGCTACTCGGGAGACTGAGACAAGAGAATCACCTAAGCCCAAGAGCTGGAGGTTGGGCGGTGCCTATGGCTCAAGGAGTACAGTGCTGGCCCCATATACCTGGGGTGGCGGGTTCAAACCCAGCCCTGGCCAAAAAAAAAGAGCTGGAGGTTGCTGTGAGTTGTGGCGCTAGGGCACTCTACTAAGGGTGACAAAGACAAAGTGAGACTCTGTCTCTAAAAAAAAATAAACAAAAAACTTCTCCCTAGGGCAGTGATTTCCAACTGGTGTGTTGTGAAAGGATCTTAGGTATGCTGCAAAACTTTTAAAGATCATTAATTAAATTATTTTCAAAAGACGTTCAAAGCACACTAAGTATATTCTTTCTTTTGCTCTTTTTTTTTTAATCACCGTAATTTAAGTGTGCTATGGAAATTTAACTGTAGATTCAAGCATGCCATGAGATAAAAAAGGTTGAAAAAACCTGCCCTATGACCTTGCTCTATCCTTCAGTTTGCTAAAGGAACACCTTCAACTTCAGGAAGTGAACTAGCAGAAAAGAATAGAAAGTTATAAACTGCGGCAAACCAGGGGAATAAAAGTGTAGCCAGAGTCCACTACACTGGGTCATGTTCAGCTCCAGCTTGCCAAAGAAAATGTAGGTAAAATGTTCCTCTATCTAAAGACTAGATATAAGAAAGAAGCAGCCTCTACTTCACTCTCAGAATTGGCTGAGCCCCCCAAAGGAGGGAAATCCCAGGAAAGCACCAAGGCTCACTGATGGGAACACCAGTCCTTTGATCCCCTGGTTGGAACATCAAGGGGCTCTAGCAGTGGCCCCCATCCATGGGTGTCTGGAGACTGGGCCCCATGCTGCACTCCACAACAGAAAAGGAGTGAAACACCCAACAAATGGAGCTAGGAACCAATCACACTCTCCTAGAAGGATGCAGCCCTGGCTCTCTGAATTCAAAGACTACAGAGGTGCTCACCTAATTCATCTGTTTGAAACACAGCTAACAAAAGCATCTTCCTCTGAAAGTGATCAAGGAAAAGGTGGCCAAAATCAAATTTCTTCTCCAGGGACATGGTTCTAGGCACTTTGAATTTTTGTCTTAGGGCATTCTATATTTATCACTAAAATGAAAACAGATTTACAGGTTATTTGTTAGTCTCTGTTCTATAAGCCTTTACAAAATTGAAATGAAAGGAAGAAAATATAAAGAATAAGGTTGGCTGTGCACGGTGGCTTGCATCTGCAATCCCAGCACACTGGGAGGGCAAAATGTGAGAAGACTGCTGGCTTTACAAAAAAAAAAAAATTCAGCTAGGCATGCTTATGGTACACACCTATAGTCCCACCCACTCAGGAGGCTGAGGTAGGAGGATCACATAAGCCAAAGAGTTGGAGGTTATAATGAGCTATGACCAGGCCACTGCCCCCTATCATGAGCTACTGAGATCCTATCTCAAAATTAAATTCAATTTAACTTTAATTAAATATATATATATATAAAGTAAAATTCCACCACTTGACGATAAGGTGATTTTATGATGAAAAGCAAATCTACTCCGAATTAGACCTAGGTCTTGCAACCATGGATTTTTGTGCAGGACCCACTGGACAACTTAATGGTTTCAGGCTGGGCATGATGGTACACATGTATTGTGCCAGCTAGAGGCTAAAGGAGGAAGATCGCTTGAGCCCAGAGGTTCAAGAGAACACAGCAAGACCCACTCAGGGGTCAAAAAAACCAAAAAGTTTCAGTTAAAAATAAATAAATAAGGGCCAGGTGTGGTGGCTCACACCTGTAATCCCAGAACTCTTGGAGGCTGAGGTGGGTAGATTGCCTAAGCTCACAGGTTCAAGACCACTCTGAGCAAGAGCCAAACCCCATCTCTAAAAATAGCCAGGAGTGGTAGCTGGAGCCGGTAGTCCCAGCTACTTGGGAGGCTGAGGCAAGAGAATCGCTTGAGCCCAAGAATTGGAGGTTGCTGTGAGCTGTGATGCCACAGCAACAAAGTGGGACTCTCTGTCTCAAAATTAAAAAATAGGCCAGGTGCGGTGGCTCACACCTGTAATCCTAGCACTCTGGGAGGCCAAGGCAGGCGGATAGCTTGAGCTCATGAGTTCAACAATAGCCTGAGCAAAAGTGAGACTCCTGTCACTACTAAAAATTAGAAAAACTGAGGGAAGAGGATTGCTTGAGCACAAGAGTTGGAGGTTGTTGTGAGCTAAGATGCCACGGCCCTCTATCCAGGGCAATAGCTTGAGAATCTGTCTCAAAATAAATAAATAATAAATAAATAAAAACAAAAATAAATGTAAACATTTTTAAACTTTTTAAAGAAAAGTTTCATAATTTCTAAGGGGGCCCCAATAATCCTAGAACTCTCAAAAACAAACAGCTGAAGTTGCTCAGACTCTATCCCAACACATACTGACCTGAGACCAGAGTTAATCTGTCTGCAGACACACATGCTCCTTTTTCTCACTCCTTGTGGTAGTCTTTTCACAATCAGTCACACATCCTTTTTATCCCCTGGTGTGTGTTAATGAGAGAAGGGGGTCACCTTGATACAATACTTTCAGAAAGAAATGGAGAAGGTAAGGGGCTTAGCCAAAGTCACACAGTGTGCAGAGGACAGCCCGTAAGTGCTGACAGCTTTAAGGAATGACTCTGGTGAAACCAAACTCAAAAGGTATTCATTAACCTTTCTTTGGGCCATAAAAAGGATCAGATATGTCATTTCAACATACACACACTTCCCTGCTGTCAAATAAAAGCAAATGGTTGGATAAAGTTAGCACTCTGCTTCTCTAAAAACGTTTCTCAGAAGTAATTACGGTAGCTAATGGCTATCACATCCTATGCCTCTGGAGCACCTCACAGGGAGGGCACTAGAGCAGGTGCCCACGGAGACACAAATGAACATCAGCACTTAGAACTCTCTCCTAGTCAAGATGTTTCTATAATATTTGTGTAAGAAAAGGTTCAAATAAATTTACATATAATGATAGGGAAAGCAATGAAGATCTAACAAATACCAAAATATTAAAAAGTTAATAGTTGCTCTAGTTTCAGGATTTGTGAGTTTTATTTTCTTTGTACACCTATCTGTATTCCCTAAATTTTCTACCAGAATATGTATTTCTTGTAGTAATTTTATAATTTTAGAAGAAAAATAAGCCACAATCTAGTTTAGTCTACTTGGATTTTCTTTTTCACCACAGAAAAATATAGATTCAAAACTCTAGAGCAGGCGTCCTCAAACTTTTTAAACAGGGGGCCAATTCACTGTCTCTCAGACCGTTGGAAGGCCGGACTATAGTTTAAAAAAAATATATATGAACAAATTCCTATGCACACTGCACATATCTTATTTTGAAGTAAAAAACAAAATGGGAACAAATACAATTCACACCGCTTCATGTGGCCCATGGGCCACAGTTTGAGGATGCCTGGTGTAGAGGGTTCGCCACTCTTCCCAGATTTGCAAAAGCAGACAAAAGTGTAAGACAAAGTTCAAACCTCATGAAGATTCCAATCCAAGGAGAAAGCTCACCATGACCGGCCTGAGTTGAAGCCAGAAATTCTTACATTTCTTTTGTCTCCATTGTGTTGGAAAGACGGAGATTTTGAACCAGTCTCTCATTCAAGTACAATGAAAAACTTCCTATACCCTCTAAAAGTTTGCAGACCTTGCACCTGAACAACTTCCAATGCATCTCCCCACAACACTGCTCAGCCACAAAATTACCCACACCACTTAGAATCTGCACACCTTTGTCATTAACCTAATTCTATGAAACCTCTTTTTCTGATTATTTCTGTTATTCTTTCTCTTCCTCGAGTTTCACAAACACAGGATCCTATCTATATTATTCATTCCATCAGTTAATAATCATTGTTGACTATACTTAACAGTACTTGAGAAAACATTATGTAGTATTAATTTTCAAGGAGCGTGAGAGAAGCAAATAGGAAATGAGGAGCAAGTGTTTGTTAGTATGTCTCAATTCTGGCCAGAAATGGGGGAGCAAGGGCCAGAGGACCAAAACATCTGTCGTTCTGTAGTTTCATTTCTTGTGGTCACTACATACACTAAGTTTATTCATTGACCTCTTCCAAGTATGGTTTGAGTCAGTCTCTGGGCCCAATCAGCTCTGAGAGCTCCACAAAACTGAATTTCTGGTCTATAAAGCTAAGAAACAGATTCCAAAGCACAATGATCCACCCTACCCCAGCACCCCCCCCCCACCAGAAATAAAGCTGCCCCAAGATGACATCTACTGTACTCTCTAACACTCATCAGGAGAGGCATTTACTGATGTATCTAATACTCACTGGTAGCACTCTCACAGGCTGTAGTTCCCAACCTTTTTCAGCACAAGGGACCAGTTCCCTGGGCGACAATTTTTCCATGGACCTGGGATAGGGGGAGTTCAGAATGATTCAAATGTATTACATCTCCTCAGATCATCAGCAAGTAGGTTCTCATAGGAGGCACAGCCTAGATTCTCCCATGCAGGCTACAGTCAGGTACACATTTCTAATGCCTCTCCTGACCTGGCAAGAGGCCAGGCAGTGATCATCCACCAGTCACAGGGGGCTGGGGACTTCAAGCTTACAGACTAAAACCCAAGCTCTTTAACCTGCTTTTCTTAGCCCCAACTCAACTTCTCAGCCTCACCCCCAGACAACGGGGCCACTTTCACATTTACCACTCTAACTACAATGTCTGCTGCCCAATCTTATTTGCCTGTAAAACTCCTATTCTTCCTCTAAAGCCTGGTTCAAAAGTCACCTGCTCCCTAAAACCTTACCCTTCTTACCCAGGCATTTAGTTCCTACTGTTCCCAACAGCTCTTTAACCACAGCTGAATTTAAGTACATTGTAGTTTTTTTTTTTTTTTTTTTTTTTTTTGAGACCGAGTCTCACTCTGTTGCCCTGGGTAGAGAGTGCTGTGGTAGAGGATGCTCTAAGCATCCTCAAATTCTTGTGCTCAAGAGATCCTCCTGAGTAGCTGGAACTATAGTTGCCCACCACAATGCCTGGCTAATTTTTCTGCTTTTATTAGAGATGGGGTTTCACTTTTGCTCAGGCTGGTCTTGAACTCCTGAGCTCAAGCAATCCACCTACTTCGGCCTCCCAGAGTGCTAGGAGTACAGCCACTGTGCCAAGCCTGTAGCTTATTCTTTAAATAATTTGACATGCCCAGAATACTCTGATCTCCTGAAGGAAAGGAACTCACTAGATATCCTGAAAGTTCTAGCACAGTGTGATGCAAGAAATGGGAAACCAATGTTGAATGATTGATCATATGGAACACTGAATTAGTTATTAAGAGAAAATAGAAGGATGCTGGGCATGGCGGCTCACACCTGTAATCCTAACACCTTGGGAGGCTCATGTGGGAGGATCACCTGAGGTCAAGAGTTAGAGATCAGCCTGAGCAAGAATAAGACCCCTTCTTTACCAAAAATAGAAAAATTAGCAGGCATGGTGGAGTGCCCCAGTAGTCCCAGTACTCAGAAAACTGAGGCAAGAAAATGGCTTGAACCCAGGAGTTTGAGGTTGCAGTTAGCTATGATGACACCACTGCAGTCTAGTGGGGCCCTGTCTAAAAAAAGGTAAAAAGAAAAAAAAGGAAAACAAGATAGCACACAAAATTCAAGAATATAAATTTCATCCCAAATGACTACAATGTGGCTGAAAGGCAACATGGATATTTCAAATATTTAAAAATAATTGCAACTAACATTTAAATAAGTGCTAAACCATTTACATGGCTTAATTCAATCTGTACAACTCTATGAGGTAGGTACTTTCACCTACATTTAAAATGAGATAATTGAGGCACAAAAGAGGTTAAGTAACTCAAGATCTTTGGGTTAGAAAGTAGCAGGATCAAAATGCAAACTTTGGTGGTCTGACTCTAGAGCCATTAGGGCTTGAATCCAGGTTATGTTATTAATGTGGCTTTGGTTAAATCATCTACACCTTCTACGCTTGTTTCCTTGTAAAATGGGTATGATAAACTCTTCATCTTAGGGTATATTCAGGATTAAGTTAAATATAATTATGTATGCAAGAGTCTTTAAAATTAGGTATCCCACCTGGTAGGTATTCCATAAATGGTAATTCATTTTCCTCTTCCTAAAAGTTTGGTGAGGCAGACTCACAGAGGAAAAGATCTCTCCCACACTGCTTGAGGCTTTTCCAAACATACCAGGTAGTTAGGCCACTCAATGGAGAAAGCCAAGCCTAACCTCCTTATCTCAAAGTCCATTCCCTTCACAAGGGCCAGATACCTTTTAAAATGTAAATGTCATCATGTCACTCCTTCAAACCTTTCAAAGGTTCCTAATTACACTGGAGACACAATCTAAACTAAAGAGGGCAGGCATTTTGCCTTCAAGGCCCAGAGATCAGACTTGGCCCAGGTCTTCATAGACTAATCCCTCTCCCTACCCCCTCCAAGCCCCAGGGGCCTCTTTCACTTCCTCCAACTTGCTAGAGTCTGCTCTACACATTAACCCTCCTTCAGGTCTCTAACCTAAATGTCACTTCCTCAGGGAAGCCTACCTGAGCCCCTAACTCAAATTAATTTCTTACTCCTCTCTTCTTTCTTTCCTTATATTCGCTACCTTTTGAAGTTATTAGTTTACCACTTCCTTCAAAGTTTTATTTGCAACCAGCACTCCAGGAGGCTGAGACTGGAGGATTGATTGAGCTCAGGAGTTTGAGGTTGCAGTAAGCTATGATTATGCCACTGCACTCTAGCCAGGGTGACAAGAGTAAAACCCTGTATCAAAATAAACAACAACAAAAAAAGTTTTATCTGAAAGACTCCTTCTGGCTGGGAAGGTGGCTTAGGCCTGTAATTCCACCACTCTGGGAGACCATGGCAGGAGAATCCCTTGAGCGCAGGAGTTTGAGACCAGTCTGAGCAAGAGCCAGACCCCACCTCTAAAAGAAAGCAGAGATTTTTTTTAAAGAGTAAAAAAAAATTAAAAATTAAAAAAGAAAAACTCCTACTTAGGAAGCCTTCCTAGGCCACCCCAAGGTAAATTCAATCCCCACCCCTGATACGTCAGAGTCTCCTTTCCTGTCTTTTCTCCTCAGCTCTTGGCTGTTTTTAATAGACTATATTTTCATTATTTATTTATTGTTTGCTCTTCCCTAACAAGGGCAGTTATTTTTGCTTGCTTTGTTCACTGCATCTAGAGCAGTGGTTCTCAACCTTCCTAATGCTGCAGCCCTTTAATACAGTTCACGACCCACAGGTTAAGAACTGCTGATCTAGAGCAATGCTTGACACATACTTGTTGACAAATATTTATTGTTAAATACATTTTCATGATTATTTATTATCAGACTTTTCCTATAGGCTAAGAGCTCCACAACCTAAAATATGGTGTGTTGCTGCTTCACCACTCCCAGCACCTAGCTCTGTGCCAGGCACAAAATAAGTGCTCAGTAAAAAATGACTAAATGAATCAAAGCCATAATCCGTGGAAAACTTGGAAAATAGTCAAAATAGATGCACCACCACCATGCCTCCTCCTCTTTTGCTGTGTAACATACTTGTGAAGTTGTAGAAACAAACCCATGAAATCCTACCAAGCACCCACCAGGTCAGGCAACTGTCCACATCCTCTGTGCTGTCATACTGTATATGGGACACAAACACAAACGTGCATAGGGTAGGCCAAATACCCCAAGTCGCCTCGCGCCTGCCCCTACCAAGTACCTCCAGTCCCATTCTTTGCTAGTCTTGGATGCCAAACATGCTTCCCTGGATGGATCTGTGGATTTATCCCAATCCAGGACTTTTAATGTCGCCTCTAGCCTACTCAAAAATGGTTAAAAATCCCTGAACAGCTCCAATAATCCTGCGTTTCTCAGGAACAGGCATACCTAAAGTCAGACGGACCCCTTCCCCCTCACAAACGCTGATCCAAGGCCAGCAGGCCATCTGTCCAGCAGACGCTCCCCTGTCCTCTCTCGGGTCACGCTGAGCCTTTTACCCCTTGGCTGACAGGAAGAATCGCTGAGGGACGACAGTTTCCACCCTAACCAACGGGCCTGATCACCCCCTAAGGACCCCAACTCCAGAACAGGAATATCAGCATGCTCCAGGAGAAACCTTCACCCGGGCGTGGGGCGCTAGGGGTGGGAACCGAAGGTTGCCCAAGAAGGTCGTCCCTCGAAGTGTCTAACCCCATGACGGCGCCAGCTCTTCAGGCGGCAGGGACAGTCAGGCTGACAGGCCGTCCCAGCAGGGAGAAGTGGCACCGTTATCCGTACCCGGGCTGGGGGCCGCTGGCTGTCGCCAAGGGCGGCCGCCCGTCCCACCCCTCACAGAGAGGACTGCAGCGTGCCCAGCTGGCCCAGGAGCCGCGGGTCGCGGCGGCGGAAGGGCTCGGCGGCCGGGGGCGGGGTGGGGTGGCGGCCCGGGCCCGCCAGGCGGCGGTCGGGGGAAGTGGCTGCCGCCTCTGGCGGCGGGCAGGGTCCTCCAGGCTGCAGGGCCCGGCCGCGCCGCGGGCGCGGGCTCCAGCTGGGTCCTGGCTCTGCTCATCCTGGGCCCAGGCTAGGGTTGGCTCCGCTGCGGCCCAGGCCCGCAGGCCCCGCCCGGCCCGGCCCGCGGGGGGCGCTTACCTGGCGGCGGTGGCAGCTGCAGGCCCCGGGCTCGTCTGTGCGCGTCCCGAGCGCCGGCTGCGGGAGCCACAACATGGCGACGGCAGTGGCGGGCGGGGCTGCGGCTACAGGGGCGGAGCGGGGGCGGGAGCCGGCCCGCGGCGGGACCAGGCTGGGGCCGCAGGCTGGGGGTGGGGGCAGGCGGAAGGCGACTCGGACCTGGGCACCGGCCCAGGGCGGTGCGGCCGAGGGGCTGCCCGGGCCTAGGCCCGGCCTTCCGCCTCCCGCCCGAGGCGGGCTGCGCGGCGGCGGCGGCGACGGCGGCGGCGGCCGGGAGGGCGGGGCAGACGCCGTGTACCCCAGACCCCGACCCGCCCTGCCCGGCTCCCCGCCCCAGCCGGTGCAGTCAGGCACCTCGCGAGGTTGGGCCGGGTCGCTGCTCCTTGCGACCTGGGCCTCTGGTCCTCTGACGCGCCACCAGGGCAGGGGCCTTCGGGAGGGGCTGTTGCCTCCCGCTAGAGGGACAAGATCTGCCTACGCGGCTGTCTTGCCCCGGCAGCGAGCGCCTGGGGACCCGGGACGGTGACCTCTTCACTTAGATCGGGCATGTAGTGGGGCCTAGTTAAAGACTGTAGAGTGAAAGGAAGCAAGGGTGGCCTGAGCCTGGCATTCGGGTGCGCATTAAATGTTAGGACATTCACGCAGGCTTGGAGGCGCGGGGCGTTCTGACATGTTGCCTCGAGGTAACCTAGGGACGCGCGGCAAACGAGAGTTGAAGGACTGGCAACTGGTGCTCACAGATCGCTCAGGGTTACTGGGCAACTATGTACAGAGGCGGGCAGGAGGCATGCGGGCCCTTCCAAGGATCCAATGTACCTGGAAACCAGTGTGTAGCCTTACGGGGGCTGCAGAATCAGGGCGTGGGAACACGGAGGCGAGGCTCTGCTGACTGGCGGTAAGCACCCACTGATAACCGTGAAGAAATTCCTTTTGAAGAACCAGGAAAGAGATGCCAGTTTACAAGCGGGCTGGAACTAACGTTGCGCCCAGACCTGCTGTGTACAAGGCACTGGGCTGAATTGAGAGCTTGGGTAAGAAGTCGTTAGTGATGAAGCAATGAAGATAGTAAAGAATGATGATTCTTTCCAGAAGGTTGGCACTGAGATGAAGAGGAAAGTAGGCCTGTAGCTCACGGGATAGTACAAAAAAAAAAAAAAAAGAATTTTTTTACTTTTCCTATTAGAGGGCAGAGACCTTAAAAGAAAGGAGCTGAGAGAATAGAATGAGAGATGATAGGAAAATTGATGGTTCAAGATCCCAGAAAAGAGAAAGGAAATGGGAAGAGGGGAAAGGAAGAAAGAGTGTGCCTCTTCTACAAGATTTAAGGTGCATAAAGACAGAAATGTTTTGAGGTAGGGAGGTGTATATATTTCCATCGATCAGCTGCTCGTTGATTCCCCCAGAGCCAATCCTTAGGTCAGCTGGGATCATCCTTTAAAATTTAAGAACAAACCCCTACATCACTAACTGTGAGAAACTCAGCACACCTGCCAATATCTCCAGATATTCACGGGGAATCTCTAATTAGGAATTTTCCTAATTATCTCTGGCTCCAGTTTCTTGTTTCTGAAAAATACTTATTGTTCTCTTTCAGGAAATTTGTCTCCACACCCTGGATAGCACCTGTTTATACTCCCTCAAAATACTGCACTCTGTGTAAATAAGCAAAATGGCCAATATTATAGATTGATTGTTAAATAGAGTTCATTTGTAGCCATTAAAAATCATGGTGAACAAAAAAATGTAATGATGTAGGATGCATTTTAAATTAAAAAGCACATTTATAAAATGATGTGATACATTGTAATACATAAATATACATGAATATGTATAATGCATAGATTTTAAAAATGGGACTTTTATTTTCTTCTGTGACTTCTGTATTTTCTTATTTTATAGCTCATTTATATTTCCTTTGAAAGCAGAGAAAATGGTGTTTTTAAGTAAATTTTCAAAGTTTTGTGGGGTTTCTTTCTTTCTTTTTTTTTTTTTTTTTTGGAGACCAAGTCTCAAACTGTTGCCTTGGGTAGAGTGCCATGCATCATCATAGGTCACAGCAACCTCCAACTCTTGGGCTGAAGCGCTTTTCTTGCCTCTTGCCTCGGTTTTTCTATTTTTAGTAGAGATGGGGTCTCCCTCTTGTTCAGGCTGATCTCGAACTTGTGAGCTCAAGCAGTCCACCCACTTGGCCTCCCAGAGTGCTAGGATTATAGGCATGAGCCACCACACCTGGCCTCTTTGGAGTATTTTTAAGAAAAATATTTTTTAAAAGAGATCTGTGGAATTTGAAAGAAAAAAGATATTAGAAATCAGGAAAGGAAATCAGAAATGAATCTTTGACGTACCCATGGGACTTTAGCAAGCAGGGGTGGGTTAGGTGAGGAGACTGTCCCAGGCAGAAGGAACCATACAAGTAGTACAATCAAGAGTGAGAAATCCATGGAGTATTTAGAGAAAAGAAGTATCAGTCTGGAAAGGTAAGGTAGGTCTATACCTAAAAATGGTCTTATTTAGCCGGGTATGGAGGCACATCTCTGTAGTCCCAGCTACTCAAGAGGCTGAGGCAGGAGGATCACTTGAGCCCAAGGGTTTGAGGTTGCTGTGAGCTATAATGAGGACATTGTATGCTACCAGGGGCTATAAATCAGAGACCCTGTCTCAAAAAACAAACACATCCGGGTGCGGTGGTTCACGCCCACAATTCTGGCACTATGGGAGGCTGAGGTAGATGGACTGCCTGAGCTCAGGAGTTAGAGACCAGCCTGAGGTAGAGTGAGACCCTGTCTCTAAAAATAGCCAGGCTTTGTAGCAGACGCCTGTAGTCCGAACTACTTGGGAGGCTGAGGCAAGAGGATCCTTTGAGCCCAAGAGTTTGAGATTGCTGTGATCTGTGACACGACAGCACTCTACTGAAGGCAACAAAGTGAGATTCTGTCTCAAAAACAAAGCAAAACAAAACCAAAAACAGACGAAAACCCCAAAATGTTCTTGAATGCTAAGCTGAACCCATCAGATTTTGCAGGTCAGTAAAAAGCACTGGAGCTTGAATTGTGCAGGTGATAAACTTTGTTATAAAAAATTTTTTTTTTTACGACAGAATCTCATTCTGTCACCCCTGTACAGTGTAGTGGTGTCATCATAGCTCCCACAGCAACCTCATACCCCTGGGCTCAAGCAATCCTCCTGCCTCAGCCTCCAGAGTAGCTGGGACTACAGGTAGGGGCCATGATGCCCAGCTCATTGTTTCTATTTTTAGTAGAGACTGAGTCTACTCCTGCTCAGGGTATTTTCAAACTCCTGGCCTCAAGCAATCCTCTCACCTTAGTGTCTCAGAGTGCCAAGATTATAAGAGTAAGCCAAGGTGATAACTTTTATTATTATTATTAAATCATAGCTATGTACATTAATGTGATCATGGGGCACCATACACTGGTTTTATAGACCATTTGACATATTTTCATCACTCTGGTTAACATAGCCTTCCTGGAATTTTCTTAGTTGTTGTGTTAAGACATTTATATTCTACATTTACTAGGTTTCACATGTACCCTTGTAAAATATACTGTAGGTGTAATCCCACCAATCACCCTCCCTCCGGTGATAACTTTTGAAGTAAATCTTCATGTAACTTCTTAATGAGGTTGTAGGTCTCAGCTCTTTGGTCCTAATATTTGGACATTTGATTGTTTCAAAGAAATGAGGTAGGGACTACAGTCTTTGCATTGTAAATGTTTACAGAATGAGAATTGGGTCTTCCTTCTCTGGTTATTACTACAGTTTTGATTCACTAGATAGCACAGTTTTAGAAAGACATCTAATTAGCAAAGACCAAAAATGAAAGGAAGAGAAAATACATACCTTAAACTAGCACTCTGAAAACTTTTTTGACTGCGATCATCCATAGAAATATATTTTATATCTCAACCCAGAACATACACATGCCTATACACAGCCACCTCTAAGATGATAGTTTTATGAAATATTACCCTTAATACTTGCAATGCATGCTATTATTCTTGAAGTATTATCCTTATTTCTTTGTAAATGCTGATTGGGACTTTTTATATTGATTCTGTGACCCCACTACTTGGTCACAGCATAAGTTAAAGGATGTTGAAAAGAGGCTTAACTATTCCCTACTGTGTTTGCAGTGCTCCTTATGAATAGTCCTATAGCCTGTGACTTTCTAATTGCCATGGTTACATTTTTCCAGAAATCAACAGGACAAATAAAAATCTGCCAGGATACTATGGAAGGGACATGGAAAGGTTGCAGGAGCCAGGTTTGGATCCCTCTTCCCTTCTCAGTATATATTCCCTAATATCAATATTTCTCAGCGGCTACACATATTTTCTTCTTTGTCCAGCTTGAGATACACATCGAACTTCAAGCAAGGCAGACTACTGCCTGCAAACCAGAGACAACTTATTATTTAAGTGAGTAGAATCATGAACCAAAACAAAAGGAAAAATAACGTATCTTGGCTCGGCAACTGTAGCTCAGCGGCTAGGATGTCAGCCACATAGACTGGAGCTGGCCAGTTCAAATCCAGCCCGTGTCTGCCAAACAACAATGACAACTACAACCAAAAAATAGTCGGGTATTGTAGCGGGCACCTGTAGTCTCAGCTACTTGGGAGGCTGAGGCAAGAGAATCGCTTAAGCCTAAAGGTTTGAGGTTCTTGTGAGCTGTGACGCCATGACATTCTACCCAGGACGACATAGTGAGACTCTTATCTCCAAAAAAAAAAAGAAACAGTATCTTGATTGAGACAATTATCTTAATTGTGACAATATATAGACTCTGTCTTATCCAACACTGTTGGAGTATTATAAGAACAGTATTATCCCTTCTGTATAAACTTGGAACTAATGGAAAGATGAAAATATCAACTTTATCACTAATAAAACTGAATAGAAGAATATAGCTTAGCTGGTATGGCAGTGCCCATAGTCCTAGCTACTTGGGAAGCTGAGGTGGGAGGACCCTGTAAGGCTGGGAGGTCAATGAGTGCATCATGCTTGTGCCCATGAAGAGCCAATAGACTCTAGTCTGGGCAACATAGCAGGCCCTGTCTCTAAAAAAATTAAAAATAAATATTTTTATGGAAAAATATGGCTTAGGTCTGGGCGTGGTGGCTCACACCTGTAATCCCAGCACTCTGGGAGGCTGAGGCGGGCGGATTGCAGGAGTTCAAGACCAGTCTGAGTAACAGCGAGACTCCTTCTCTTAAAAAAAAAAAAAAAAAAAAAAAATAGCCGGGCCTTGTGGCAGGCGCCTATAGTCCCAGCTACTTGGGAAGCTGAGAGAAGGGAATCACTTGAGCCCAAGGGACTAAGGTTGCTGTGAGCTATGATGCCATAGCACTCTACTGGGGGCAACAAAGGGAGAGGAAAAAAAAAAAAAAAAAAAAACCAAATGACTTAGACAATGGCCAATAAGCTTTTTCTAATAATATTCCCTTTCTGAATTAAAATTGTATCTCCCAAACCTCCCACCTCCCCCTGGCAGAAGCCTAACAATTTTAACTATATCTAATTAGAGAAGATTGTATTCTCTCTTTCTAAGGTCAGGCAGGTCCAAATTCAACAATTGAGTAAATTACTCCTGGACGAATCAGGACAAATTCTCCACTACCTGCCCTTCTACAGAGAGAAAAGGATTAAAGAAAGGAATCTGTATTCACTGGCTGCTCCCATTTCCCCTCAAATTGGATCTGGCTCAATAGTTGGATGTTTAATTGGAAAACTATATTTAAGCAGTGAAAAGTAACCAAAAAAAGGGCAAATGGGTACCCTAATATTTCATTTTAATGTAAAAATTATAAGGAATACCCACTTTCCAATCTTCAGATGTGGGGCCAAACCTGTTCTGATTATTGTTCTCAATCTCTAAGCCCTCAAGAACCTGTCTTTCTTTTCTTCTTCTTCTTCTTTTTTTTTTTTTTTTTCTAGAGACCAGATCTCACTCTGTGTCCCCAGACTGGAGTGGTAGTGGCTCAGTTCAAGCAATCCTCTTGCTTCAGTATCAGGAATCACTGGGACTACAGTTATGTACCACAATGCACAGCTAAATTTTTCTTATATTTTTTATAGAAATGGGATTGTTATGTTGCCCAGGTTGGTCTCAAACTCCTGGCCCCAAACAATCCTCCTCAGCCTCCCGAAGTGCTGAAATCACAGGCATGAGCACCTGCCCTCAAGCTGTCTTTCTTTCTTGCTTTTCTTTTCTTTCTTTTTTTTTTTTCCTTGAGACAAAGTCTCAAGCTGTCACCCTGGGTAGAGTTCGTCACAGCTCACAGCAACCTCAAACTCTTGCCTCAGCCTCCCAAGTAGCTGGAACTACAGGCGTCCACCACAATGCCCGGCTATTTTTTGTTGTTGTTGTTGTTGTCGTTGTCGTTGTCGTTGTGTTTAGCAGGCCCAGGCCGGGTTCAAACCTGCCAGCCCTAGCTATGTATGGGCACTGAGCCATCAAGCTTCTTTTTTACAGTGATCATATCTATTATGCAATTTCTATGCTTTCCAATTTGGGTTTTTTTTTTTCCAGTGTAATAAAGTGTTAAGAAAACCATTTGTTTCTTTAAAGTTAAGCGAGGCCTTAAAACTTCTTGCAAAGCAGTGTAAGTAGAGGCTCCTTATCAAAAAAAATACTTTGTAGTTGTCTCACTCACATCAGGTTTAATAGTAATTTCAACTGGTCTTTAGATAACAGTTCCAAAATGTTCAACTGACAGGTCATGGAAACAGCTCTTTCTTTTCATGTTTGTGTTTCATCAGTTAATATAATTTTAATGAAATTAATTACACTCTGGAATACAGCTGCCATGAGAAGGTTTAGGGCCAAACAAAACAGACTCTTGTTAGGTATCTAGCTCAACCAGTAGGAAGGAGTGTGTAGGTACTCCAACAAGTAACTTACTGGTCCAAAGTAACTTACAGGCCATAATCAGGAGTGATATGTTTACTTGGAGGAAATGGAAAGTGTTGATTCCAGTGAGTGCATTAGAAAGAGAGCAATTAATATTTATAGGCTATTAGGATCAACTCTGTGTGCATATATCTTAACATTCTTCCTTTATCACTTACCCATTTTTTAAATGTTTCTTGATACTCAGGACACTGTCCAAAACCCTGAAGAAGCATAGCTCAGGGGGAAAACTGATACATAAACAAGGAAGAGGCTGGATGAAGGAGGAGTGTTTGAAAGCAAATCTCTACCTTTACCCTCAAAATCATAGTCCTTACAGTCTCATTTAGCTAAAAACAGCTTTAAGTTACTTAGGATTAGTGTAGCCATCAAAGAAGTTCAAAAGAAAGATAAACTATTATGTGTCCATAATAAAAATTTAAAAAACAAAGTTCAAATGGTAAGACTACTTACTACATTTGCAAAATATAAATATCTTATGTACTTCCTAGAGCTAATGAGATGATACAATTGGTACATTCAGAGAAAGCTGTGGCAGTGTAAATTGGTCTAATCTTCTAAAAAGTCATTTGATAGTACTCTGCAGAGCCTTAATAGGGATGTGACTCTCTTTTGACTCATCACTACCACTCCTAGAAACTTCTCCTTGAGAAATAATCCTCCCAAAAAGAGGCCACATGCATGGCAATATCACTATGGTCTTATTTGTGATAGTAAAATTTTAGAAACAAGTAACTGATGGTGTGCAACATTGAGTATATAGCAGAAGGAGTAACATGGAAAGCATTTGACTACATATTAAATGAAAAAAAGATACATTTGCTGGTGTATACTAAGAACCACTAAATTGTATGCTTTAAAAGGGTGAATTTGTGAATCATATCTTTATTTTCTTAAAAGTACACAATTGTGTATGTTTGCTTTTATATCAGCCAAGATCAGTAGGAAATAGATGCACTGCTCTAAATGTGTAACTGAAGAAAGTTAATGAAGGGACAATGTGCAAAGATGTGGACAGGGTTGAGGGAGACTAACATGGATGGTGAAGCATCTGGGCCTAGCAAGTGCTGGGAAGCCATTATCAGCCATTGGCCTGAAGGGTCAAAGAGCTGGAGCCATGTCCAATGCTTGTGTTAAGAGAGGGAGGGCCAATGGGAGCTTAGAGGGACATAGCCCCACCACTCTTCTTTCCCTCAGATCTCCTTTGCCACCTCCACTTGCTGAACTCCTCAGGAAGCCTAAGGGCAAATGACCTCAAATGATGCTGTCCTTCAAGGTCAGCCTGTGGAGGTAAAGAGCAGAATGCAGAAAGGTATATCAGGAAAGGCAGAGGCAGAATATCTAACAGGTATATGATTATCTAACAATGTAAAAACAGTCTAAACATAGGGCCAAGGACCTTAAGGGGACCTGGAAAACCAAAGACTCTAGAGATTATAAAAAAAAAAAAAAAAAAAAAGCAGAGGTAGCAAAAGAGCAGGTAAGATGGGACAGGAAAGAACAACAATTTACTGGAAGACATGGCGGAGGGCCAGAAGTGGAACTGTTCTATCACTTGGTTAAATATTTAGCTGGAGGTTGAGCTAAGGAAGGCATTTTTTTTTTTTTAAACTCACTCTGGCCTTTGCTAGAGTGCAGTGGTGTGATCATATCTCATAGCAACCTCAAACTCCTGGGCTCAAGCAGTGCTCCTGCCTCAGCTGCCCAAGTATCTGGGACTATAGGTGCCTGCCACCATGCTTAGCTAATTATTTTATTTTTTGTAGAGGTGGTGCAGAGGAATGTGGGGTGGGGGCTTGTGGTTTGGTGTGCAGCAGTGTCTAGCTATGTTGCCCAGGCTGGTCTCAAACTCCTGGCTTCAAGCAGTCCTCCCACTTTGGCCTCCCAAATTGTTGGGATTATAGACATGAGCCAATATGTCTGTAAAATAGAAAAATTAGCTGGGCATTGTGGTAGGCACCTGTAGTCCCAGCTACTTAGGAGGCTTGAAGCAGGAGGATTGCTGGAGCCCAAGGGTTTATGGTTGCTATAAGTTAGCCTGACACCATAGCACTTTAGTCTGGGTGACAGAGATTCTGTCTCTAAAATAAATAAATAGGGCTGGGTGCAGTGGCTAGGTGTAATCCCAGCACTCTGGGAGGCTGAGGCGGGTGGATTACTCTGAGCTTACAGGTTCGAGACCAGCCTGAGCAAAAGTGAGATGCCATCTCTAAAAATAGCCTGACATTGTGGGAAGCACCTGTAGTCCCAGCTACTTGGGAGGCTGAGGCAAGAGAATCACTTGACCCTAAGAGTTGGAGGTTGCTGTGAGCTGTGACACCACAGCACTCTATCAGTATTCTACCCAGGGTGACAAAGTGAGACTGTTTTAAAAAAAAAATAAAATAGCTGGGAGTTGTGGTGAGTGCCTGTAGTCCCAGCTACTTGGGAGGCTGAGGCAATAGGATAGCTTGAACCCAAGAGTTTGAGATTGCTGTGAGCTGTGATGTTACAGCACTCTACTGTGGCAAGAAAGTGAGACTCTATCATAAGTAAATAAATATATAAATAAATAAACAAACAAACAAATAAATTCTGCCATCCTACCTCTTGAAAAACCACTTGATTTAGATCACATACACCAGAGCTCCTGAGTAAACTAGGTCCTTCACCTGGACTAAGACTATGACAGGCTAATTCAGCAGTCCCTGACCTGTTTGACACCAGGGACAAGTTTCATAGAATGAAATCTTGGTTTTGATTGAGTCTGCAAGCAACTGATTTACTATGGTCTCTGTGCAGTCAAACATAATGTGTATTTCTAGCCACTTCCCAGTGCTGGCTGGCGTCAGGCCAGTTCTACCTGAGATCATCAGGCATTAGATTCTCATAAGAAGGCACAAATTAAATCCCTTGGACTTTTACAATAGGGTTCAGGCTCCTATGAGAGTCTAATGCCACCGATGGTCTGACAGGAGGTGGAGCTTTGTTTGCTTGCCTGCTACTCACCTCCTGCTGTGTGGCCCACCTTCCTAACAGTCCACACCCTATGGTTAGGGACCACAGGGCTAATTGATCTTCCTGCCTCCAGCATCCTCTAATAAGTTCAGTCCTACTCTACTGGGAGAATCTTTTAAAAACAAATCATGTGAATACCCTGCTTACCACCCACCAATGTTTTGGTTGCTTTGTAATAGAGAATAACATCTAACCTGATTATCATGGTCCCTTTCTTTATCTTCTTCTTCTTCTTTTTTTTTTTTTTAAGACAGAGCCTCAAGCTGTCACCCTGGGTAGAGTGCTGTAGCATCACAGCTCACAGCAACCTCCAACTCCTGGGCTCAAGCGATTCTCCTGCCTCCGCCTCCCAAGTAGCCGGGACTACAGGAGCCCACCACAATGCCCGGCTATTTTTTGGTTGCAGCCATCATTGTTGTTTGGTGGGCCCAGGCTGGATTCGAACCTGCCAGTTCAGATGTATGTGGCTGGTGCCTTGGCCGCTTGAGACACAAGTGCTGAGCCGCTTTTCTTTATCTTCTGTATCCACTGTTTGCCTCTACCGCTCTCATTCTCCTTTTTACCAAAACTAATTATCTGCAGTTTAATGACAGTGCCACACTGTCATTTCTGTCCCTTTACCTAGGTTGCTCTTTCCACTTGGAATGCCCCCCCACACCCTTTGCTCCCTCCCAAATTTGGCAGCCCTCTATCTACTCTTCTGAGGACAACTGAGGACTGCTTGAGATTAGGAGTTCAAGACCAGCCTGAGCAAGAGTGAGACTCCATCTTTACTAAAAATAGAAAAACGAGTTGGGTATTGTGGTGGGTGCCTATAGTCCCAGCTACTCAGGAAGATGAAGCAAGAGGATTTCTTGAGCCCAAGAGTTTGAGGTTGCTGTGAGCTTTAATACCACAGCACTGTACCCAGGGCAATAGTGAGACTTTGTCTAAATAAATAAATAAATAAATAAATAAATAAATAAATAAAATTAGTCCAGTGACCGAGGGAGACTGTCTCAAAAAATTATATATTTATATGTATTTACATACATACATATTATATATATGAATAAGCATACATGTTATGAAAACATTTATTGTTAATTTTAGTTATTTTCGTTATTAAAAGGGTATACTTTCTGGCTTGGCACCTGTAGGACATTGGTTATGGCACCAGTCACATATACCGAAGATGGCAGATTCAAACCTGGCCTGGGCCTGCTAAACAATAATGACAACTGCAACAAAAAATAGCTGGGCATTGTGGTGGGTGCCTGTGGTCCCAGCTACTTGGAGCTGAAGCAAGAGAATTGCTTGAGCCCAAGAGTTTGAGGTTGCTGTGAGCTGTGACAGCAGACTACCCAGGGAGACACAGTGAGAGTCTGTCTCAAAGAAAAAAAAAAAAAGTAGGCTCAGCACTTGTAGCTTAAGCGGCTAGGGCGCCAGTCACATATACCAGAGCTGGCAGATTTGAATCCAGCCCAGGCCTGCCAAACAACAAGGACAACTATAAAAAACAAACAAACAAAACAAAACAAAACAAAACAAAACAAAACAGCTGGGCATTGTGGTGGGCGCCTGAAGTCCCAGCTACTTGGGAGGCTGAGGCAAGAGAATAGCTTGAGCTCAAGAGATGGAGGTTGCTGTGAGCTGTGATGCCACAGCACTCTACCCGGGGTGACATAGTGAGACTCTGTCTCAAGAAAAGATAAAATAATAATTTCCTATGTAATTAGGAATCCTGAGATTTCTTTTTTCATATTGTATTGCGAAAGTTTATCTCAAGCTTATTAAATGTAGCTAAGCTTATTTATGGTGGCTGCTTAGACTATTCCAATGCATGACTATAGTAACATTAATTTTTCCCGTGCAACAGAGGCTCCGGGTGTCCTGTTTCTTCCACATAGCCCACCTGTGATTTTAGCTGAATGTGTGGTGGCTAGGTTCATGGGAGCTTCCACCTCTAACAATTCTGGCTGCAAGTGCTAGGCCTTGGGCCTCTCCAATTTTTTGCTGCAGGGCCTTCCCAGAAGCCTAAAGAGCCTAGTCAGCCCTCTCACCTGAAATTAAAGAGAATTAAAGTAACGCCCAACCAATGGGGGCTGTGAGATGAGGAATAAATGCCCCAACACCCCACCCTTCAGATGGACAATTCTAGGAAGCATTTTGAGCCCTTTTCAGAAGTCCCTATAGAATCATACCCTCAGGATGGCACCTGTGGCTCAGTGGGTAGGGTGCTGGCCCCATATACCGAGGGTGAGAGGTTCGAACCAGCCCCAGCCAAACTGCAACAAAAAAATAGCCAGGCGTTGTGGCGGGCACCTATAATCCCAGGTACTCAGGAGGCTGAGGCAAGAGAATCACCTGAGCCCAGCAGTTGGAGGTTGCTGTGAGTTGTGACGCCATAGCACTCTACTGAGGGCAATAAAATAAGATTCTGTCTGTAAAAAAAAAAAAATCATACCCCCAGTGGTTTTTCCTTCTACTCTGCCTCCCTCTTTCCTCTTTTCCAAACTTCCTGTCCTCCATATACATCATCACTTCCCAAACACGCAATCTATTGTCCTGATAATAAATATTTGGGTTGTTGCAAGTTTCTGTTATTGCAAAAAATGCTACTAAGAATATTCACATAAAATCCACTGATACACAAGTGCAAGAATTTCTCTTTTGTATTTATATAGAAGTAGAATTGCTGGGTCAGGATTATATGAATGTTCAACTTTACAAGATAATTCCAAACTGTTTGCCAAAGTGGTTTTTGTTATTGTTGTTTTTACCAATTTATAGTTCCAATAACATTTTATATGAGATCCTATTGGCCCTCATCCTCTCTAACATACAATATTGTCAGATTTCTTAATTTTTGCCACTCAAGTGAGCATCAAATGGAATCTCACTGTAGTGGTAACCTGAAATTCTCTAGAGGATAATTAATAAAATTAACATGTGTTCAGATATTTGTTAACCATAAATGTTTACTCTTCTGGAAATGTCTATTCATAGCTTTCCCCCATTTTTTGATTGGTCCATTAATTTTTCTTTTTTTTTTTTTTGGCTGGGGCTGGGTTTGAACCCGCCACCTCCGGCATATGGGGCCGGCGCCCTACCCCTTTGAGCCACAGGTGCCGCCCTTGGTCCATTAATTTTTCTAATTTTTTATTTATATAGACTCACTCTGTTGCCCAGGCTAGATTGCCGTGGGCTCACAGCAACCTCAAACTCCTGGGCTCAAGCCATCCTCCTGCTTCAGCCTCTGAGAAGCTGGGACTATAGCCACTGGCTATAGCCAGACCCAGCTAATTTTTCTGTTTTTAGTAGAGATAGGGGGTCTTACTCTTGCACAGGCTGGTCTTGAACTCCTGAGCTCAAGTAATCCTCCTACCTCAGCCCCCCAGAGTACTAAGATGACAGGCATGAGCTACTACTCCTGGCTTATTTTTCTAATTTTTTTTTTTTTTTTTTTTTCTTCTGAGATAGAGTCTCACTCAATTGCCCTGGGGTTGAGTGCTATGACATTATTGCTCACAGCAACCTCAAACTCTTGGGCTTAAGTGATCCTATTGCCTTAGCCTCCTGAGTAGCTGGGACTACAAGCACCTGCCACAACATCCAGCTATTTTTTTAAAGATGGGGTCTTGCTGTTGCTCAGAGCTGGTCTCAAACTCATGAGTTCAAGGGATTACCCCCACCCCCGCCTTGGCCTCCCAGCGGGCTAGGATTACAGGTGTGAGCCACTGCACCTGGCCTCGATATTTTGACAGTTGATTGTTTTTTTCCTTTGGAACTCAGGTGTTAGAATTGAATTAATCACAATCTGTGATTATGATAATGATAGGATTTTTTTTAATCCTGGTTATAAAAGTGATGTCTTCGTGTCATAAAAGAAACATGCGGACTAGAGCCCTGGAGTCTGTGGATGCTGTGAGCTACGATGAGTCCACGGCACTCCAGCCTGGGTGACGTAGTGAGATGTGGCTCAAAAGTAAATAAATAAAAGAAACTTGTGGAGAGCACAGGCATGTTTAACTTAGAAAGTTGCCTTTATTGTCAGCTCCATCCTCTCTCCGACCAGGAACTGCCATGAACGGTTTGTCCGTCCGTATTTGTGGATTTTTGTTTTCACATTGCTTTCTCATATTAGATGGCTGGTTTCCCAAGGGTAAGGACTGTGTTGTAGTCACCTTTGCATTCCCAGCCCTGGGTGGTGACTGGCTCAGGAATCGGGAATGTAATCCATTACTGCTCAGTGAATGCTGCCAGGTGAGCTGGAACAGAGGTTTTGAAATTAAAAGAGGACTTGAGATTGCCTGAGGTGCAGGATTCAAGTAGGAGAAAAAGGGAGGCAGTGTTGTGAAGAGTGCTGGGGCCTGATTACTGAAAGCCTTGGCTGTTGGGCCAAAGTGATTTATTTATTTTTTTGTAGAGACAGAGTCTCACTTTATTGCCCTAGGTAGAGTGCTGTGGCGTCACACAGCTCACAGCAACCTCCAAACCCTGGGCTTAGGCGATTCTCTTGCCTCAGCCTCCTGAGTAGCTGGGACTACAGACACTGGCCACCACGCCCGGCTATTTTTTGTTGTTGTTGTTGTTGTTGTTGTTGTTACTGTTTGGCTGGGGCAGGATTTGAACCCTTCACCCTCGGTATATGGGGCCAGTGCCCTACCCACTGAACCATGGGTGCTGCCCACCAAAGTGATTTTTTTTTTTTTTTTTTTTTTTTTTTTGAGACAGAGCCTCAAGCTGTCGCCCTGGGTAGAGTGCTGTGGCATCACAGCCCATAGCAACCTCTAACTCCTAGGCTCAAGTGATTCTTCTGCCTCCGCCTCCCAAGTAGCTGGGACTATAGGCGCCTGCCATAACACCCAGCTATTTTTTTGGTTGCAGCCATCATTGTTGTTTGGCAGGCCCGGGCTGGATTCAAACCCACCAGCTCAGGTGTATGTGGCTGGCGCCTTAGCCACTTGAGCTACAAGCACCGAGCCAAGAACTATATTATTAAAAAATTCAGGCGGTGCCTGTGGTTCAGTGGTTAGGGCGCCAGCTCCATATACCAAGGGTGGCAGGTTCGAACCCGGCCCTGGCCAAACTGCAAGAAAAAAGCAGCCGGGTGTTGTGGCAGGCACCTGCAGTCCCAGCTACTCAGGAGGCTGACACAAGAGAATTGCCTAAGCCCAGGAGTTGGAAGTTGCTGTGAGCTGTGACACTATAGCACTCTACCGAGGGCAATAAAGTTAGACTCTGTCTCTGGAGGGGGAAAAAAATTTGTTTATTTGCGGGGGGGGGGGGGGGTATGGCTCACGCCTGTAATCCTAGCACTGTGGGGGCCCAAGGCAGGTGGACTGCTTGAGCTCACGAGTTCAAGAGCAGCCTGAGCAAAAGCAAGACCCCATCCCTACTAAAAGTAGAAAAACTGAGAAGCTTACTTGAGCCCAAGTTGGAGGTTGCTGTGAGCTAACAATGCCATGGCACTTATCCAGGGGAACAGCTTGAGACTTTGTCTCAAAAAAAAAAAAAAAAAAAAAAAAAAAAAATTACTTACTTTCCTTAGCACTCAAAAGTGTATTCCTTTGGAAGTCAATTAAGTAGAAAAGTTGAAAATTCAAAATCCTTAGAGGCCTGAGAAACATAGGTAAATATGTCCTCAGTCTCAGCTCTAACCTAGCAACAACTTTAAGCACATTTAATAGAGATGTTTCAAAGATAAAATACTGAGCCAAAGTCTTCACAAGATACTGAAGACTTTTTTCCCCCACATGCTGTGAAAATTCACTCTGTAGATGATCCCCTATTAGTATCCACATATTTAATATATTAGAATGTGTTTTAATCTGTATAATTATAGAGGTCATCATCATTTTGAGATGATAATTGGCATAATGAAAAACTGGCTAGGCGCCTGTGGCTCAAGCGGCTAAGGCGCTAACCACGTACACCTGAGCTGGAGGATTCGAATCCAGCCCAGGCCCACCAAACAACAATGATGGCTGCAACCAAAAAATAGATGGGCATTGTGGTGGGCACCTGTAGTCCCAGCTACTTGGGAGGTAGAGGTAGGAGAATCGCTTGAGCCCAAGAGTTGGAGGTTGCTGTGAGCTGTGATGCCACCGGCACTCTACCCATAGCAACAGCTTGAGGCTCTGTCTCAAAAAAAAAAAAAAAAAAAAAAGAAAAGAAAAAAAAGAAAAACTATAGTCTCTACAGAAGCTACACAAGTTGATTCTGATTCCCTGCAGAAAAACCAATTAGAAATCAGTGTCAAAGGCACATTCTTGTTAGTTTACAAAGAATAACACTAACAACTAAAGCATTTTAAAAATTACATATGTTGGGCTCAACACCTGTGGCTCAAGCAGCTAAGATGCCAGCCACATATACCTGAGCTGGCAGGCTGAATCCAGCCCGGGCCCACCAAACAACGATAGCTGCAACCAAAAAATAACTGGGCGTTGTGGCAGGCTCCTGTAGTCCCAGCTACTTAGGAGACTGAGACAAGAGAATCCCTTAAGCCCAGGAGTTGGAGGTTGCTGTAAGATGTGATGCCACAGCACTCTATCCAGGGTGACAGATTGAGGCTCTGTCTCAAAAAAAAAAAAAAAAAAAAAAAAAAATTGCCTATGTTGGGCGGTATCTATGGCTCAGTAAGTAGGGAGCCAGCCCCATATATCAAGGGTAGGGCCCTGGCCAAACTTCAACAAAAAATAGCTGGGCGTTGTGGCTGGCATCTGTGGTCCCAGCTACTCAGGAGGTTGAGGCAAGAGAATCACCCCAAGCCCAAGAGCTGGAGGTTGCTGTGACCTGTGATGCCATAGCACTCTACGAGGGCGACAAAGTGAGACTCTTGTCTCCACTAAATAAATTAATTAATTAATAAGAAGCCTCTCCAAGTGTTTTCTCCGATCATTAAGAACGATTTACTCTGTCTATGGCACCAAGAAATAAATACTAAACAAAGTCATTTAAATCCAAAAAAAAAAAAAAGGAAAGAAAGAAAAAACAACTTACTGACCTAATTGCTCAATGCCAACATTTTTAGAAAAAGCATACCTGGGTCAACCCAGTCTCCTTTAATTCCTGCCACCACAAAGATCCCGAAAATTGTAGTACAATCATTTGTGGATTTTAATAGCCACTATCAAAAATAACAAGTACTGGCTCAGCGCCCAAAGCTCAGTGAGTAGGGCGTCGGCCACATACACAAAGACTGGCAGGTTCAAGCCTGGCCCGGTCCTACTAAACAACGACAACGGCAACAAAAAAATACCCGGGTGTTGTGGTGGGCTCCTATAGTCCCAGCTACTTGGGAGGCTGAGGCTGGAGAATCACTTAAGCCCAAGAGTTTGAGGTTGCTGTGAGCTGTGACACCACCCACGGTACTCTGCCAAGGGGCAACATAGTGAGACTCTGTCTCAAAATAAGAATAGTATTATATTATTTAAGTATAAAGGGGTAAGAACCTTTGTTAAAATTTTAACTCTTGAACATAGTCTCCTAGCAAAGTCTCTCAAGAATGGAAGAAAAAGTATCCAATGTACTCAGCCCTACTATGAAACCAATTTATAGCTTTCAACCCAATTACAGCCCAAGAAGGGGAAAGGGGGGGGGGGAGAGGAGAATGGGGGGAGGGAGGGTAATTCGTGGGGATCACACCTTCCCTGCATCTAACAAGGGTACATGTGAAACTTACTAAGTGCACGGTATAAATGTCTTAGCACAATAACTAAGAAAATGCCATGAAGGCTATGTTAACCAGTTTGATGAAAATATTTCAGTCTGTATATAAAACCAGCACACTGTACCCCATGATTGCATTAATGTACACAGCTATGACTGAATTAAAAAAATTAAAGAAATTTTTAAACCTTATAGGTAAGATAGCCCCTGCTAATTTTAAAGAGCTTGCTTCAAAGATTAGTTTCTGAGTATTAAATATTTGGAAAGGCAAAGTATTATTTCTATAGGCTATTAGTAAATAAAAATACAGTAGTAATAAAGCGACATGCCATAGTATTACTTTTTAAGCATTATTCTCATTAAATTCTTCTTTCACCACTTTTTATTATACTTGGCAATAATAATCTGATTTGCAAGACCTCGAAATGCCTTAAATTTATTATTGTCAAACCAGGAGAAAATATAAAATGGCTCTCTTGTAGACTCTGCCTCCCAAACCTCAAAGAAATAGTTTCCCACCAGGCCACTTTCAGGACTTAGTGAAGTACCATGTTGTTTATAAGCAGAGGAAGGAACCAGCTTAAACCAGTGGTTCTCAACCTTCCTAATTCTGCAACCCTTTAATACAGTTCCTCATGTTGTAGTGACCCCCAACCATAAAATTACTATTATTATTATTATTTTTTTTTTTTTTTTTTTTTAAGAACACTTTGTCACCATAGGTAGAGTGAGCTCCAGAGCTTAGGGGATTTCTCTTGCCTCAGCCTCCTGAGGAGCTAGGACTACAGGCCCCCGCCACAATGCCAGCTATTTTTTTGTTGTTGTTGCAGTTTGGCTGGGGCTGGGGCTGGGTTCAAACTCGCCACCCTTGATATATGGGGCCGGCCCCCTACTCACTGAGTCACAGGCGCCGCCCATAAAATTATTTTCATTGCTGCTTCATAACTGTAATTTTGCTACTGTTATGAATCGTAATGTAAATATCTGATATGCAGGATGTTATTTAGGTGACCCCTGTGAAAGGGTCATTCCACCCCCAAAGGGGTTGCAACTCACAGGTTGAGAACCGCTGAGCTAAACCAACATGGAAATCTTACTCCTTTAGTCCTTTATAAATTAGTCACTCTTAGAAATCCAAAATCAGGGTCAGGAAAGGGGCAGTAGTAAAACTAAAAATCAGCCTGAACCTCAGAGAAGATATTAAAGACTGCAAAATCTTCGTTGTGTCACGTTACATCTAAAGAAGACACATTTGGCCGGGTACTGTGGCTCATGCCCGTAATCCTAGCACTCTGGGAGGCAAAGGTTGGTGGATTGCCTGAGCTCACAGGTTTGAGACCAGTCTGAGCAAGAGCAAGACCCTATTTCTAAAAATACATGGGTGGCGACACCCGTAGCTCAGTGGGTAGATAGGGTGCCAGCCACATACACGGAGGCTGGTGGGTTTGAAACCAGCCCAGGGCCAGCTAAAGCAACAATGACAACTGCAACAAAAAAACAGCTGGGTGTTGTGGTGGACGCCTGTAGCCCCACCTACTTGGGAGGCAGAGGTAAGAGAACAGCTTAAGCCGAAGAGTTTGAGGTTGCTAGAGGTGTGCTGCCAGAGCAGTGTACAGAGGGTGACAAAGTGAAACTGTCTCAAAAAAAATAAATAAATAAAATAAAGAGGACAGATTTGCAATTGTCTCAAAAGAAAGGTAAATTAAGTAATTCATGTATTTCACTAGAGGCCAATATTTAACAGCAATATAGCCTTGTTGCCATTACATGTATTATCATCTTAGTAGCCATATACTTGACAACTTGAACCTGATCTGGAATTGGCTAGGGAACTACTCAGTACATTCCACTAATAGTTTAATATTTATATAATGTCAACCTGCTAATCTATTCAATATAATTCTGACCACCAATCATTGAATAATTATGTCCCTCCCAAAATTCATGTATTGAAAATTAATCACCAATGTGATCGTGAGCCTTTAGGAGAAGATTAATCATAAGGGCAGAGCCTTCATAAATGGAGGGACCAAGGTTAGGCCCCTTTTCCTTCAGCTAGATAAAGACACAGCATTCAAGGCATCATTTAGGAAGCAGATATGAGGCTGGCACCAGACTTTATGGCTGCCACTGTCTTGATCTTAGAATTCCCAGTCTTCAAAACTGTGAAAAATAAATTTCTATTGAATTACTCAGTCTCTCAGATATTTAGAGCAGCACAAATTGACTTAAACACTGACCACACTTCAAAATTAGATCTTCTGCTCAAAGGACGTAAGAATGTTTTAATACATAAATGTGCTCAATTTAGGATGATATATCTTTTTCTCCAAAGATCATACCTATATACTCGAGTATAAGCCGAGCTTTTTCGGCACAAAATTTGTGCCGAGTTTGGGTTTTTTAGCACAAATTTTGTGCCGAAAAAACTCGGCTTATACTCGAGTATATACAGTAATAGAAATTTATCCTATGATATATTCCAGACCATGGTGTGTATTATATGACTAGAGTTAGCACTACCTACTCCTTTATTTCTTTCACATTTACTCCAATATTCCAAAATAAATTTGATATAAAAGATAATCTACTTTAGCCTAAAATATGAGGAAATTACAGAATAAAACCGATTTTCATTTGAATGGCTACCTGGTATCAACGAGATATACTCTATAAAAACTGAAATTATCTACTTTTCCAAGTTTTTTTTTTTTTTTTTGAGACGAGTCTCAAGCTATTGCCCTGGGTACTCTGCCATGGCATCATAGCTCACAGCAACCTCCCCGCTAAGAGATCCTTTTATCTCAGTTTTTCTATTTTTAGTTGAGATGGGGTCTCACTTTTGCGCAGGCTGGTCTTGAACTCATGAGCTCAAGCAATCCACCCTCATCCTCCTCCCAGAGTGCTATGTTTTAAATACAGGGTTTTACAGCTGTGTCTATAGTTGAGACATAAGAAATTATCACCATGAAGTCAGATAAATCAAAAATACCATCAACAAATGTGGTTTTCTCCTTAGCTTTTCAAGAGCACATTACGTGGTGCCTCCACGGGGTTCTCAGAACCCTCATTCTCATTCTACACCCTTATTTCCTCCCCCACCCTTATTTTAATCCTGGCAAAGCAAACCTTTCCCAGACATCACAGGTAGCGTGCTCTCCACACTCCATCCACCTCCTTTAAACACTCTACATACAAATTAATTTCTATACCTTGCACACATCATACTTCATATTCTATTTGTATATCTTTCTCACTAATAGATTTTAAGCTCTATAATTTAAGTCAAGCTCTTTAATTCATTTCCAAAGCCCTAAAACTTTAACACAATGCCTGGCACTTATTGACATTATCAATAAAAGCATTGAATTGAACCCACAACCAAACACAAGAACCCAATTCATTTCTTCACTCAAGAGTTCCCCAGTTTTCTGTAGAACTGAGACTTTCTGATTAATTTAAAGTCAACGGGTATGATAATTCTTTTTTTTTTTTTTTTTTTTTTTTTTTTGCAGTTTTTGGCATGGGCTGGGTTTGAAACCGCCCCCTATGTTATACAGGGCCGGTGCCCTACTCCTTTGAGCCTCAGGCGCTACCCCTCCCCTTCCTTTTTTTAGACAGAGTCTCACTCTGTTGCCCAAGCTAGAGGGCTGTGGCCTCAACCCAGCTCTCAGACCAGCTCGGAGCAACCTCAAGTCGGGTTGAAGTGGTCCTTCTGCCTCAGTTTCCCAAGTAGCTGGGACTACAGGTATCCACCACAAAGCCCGCTTAATTTTTCCATTTTTAGTAGAGACAGGGTCTCATTCTTAGTCGGGCTGGTTTAGAACTCCCCAAATCAAGGGATCCACCCGCCTTAGCCTCCCAGAGTGCTAGGATTACAGGAATGAGCCATTTTGCCTAGTCTTTTTTTTTTTTTTCTTCTGAGACAGTTCACCCTGTTGCCCCGGGCAAGAACAAAAATAGGAACAGTCTAGTTCACAGCAAACTCAAATTCCTGTTCTTGAACTCCGAAATGCAAGGGATCCATCCTCAGGCCCCAGAGGTAGGATTACAGGAATGAGACCACCCTACCCAGCCCAAGAATTCCTTATATTAATAGCTGCCTCAATCAAACCTTTCTGGGAATAATTCTAAATCACCTCATTCTAGCTGAGCTTTAGAATGACCTGAGGAGCTTTTTCAAATGAAAACACTTAGGCCCTCATGAGATTCTAATTCAGTTCTGCTGGATAGATCCCTGAATCACTTTATGGGAGGCAGAGGTACATTTAGGGGGCCCCTGAGTATAAACTCTTCCAATGTGAAGCTGAGTGTTCACTAAAGTTGATGGGCCAGGAGTGTCCATATAAATGTGCCAACAAACAGAACACACATAGAAAGGCTAGGGCTGGGTGTGGTGGCTCACACCTGGAATCCTAGCACTCTGGGCACTGTGGAAGGCCGAGGCAGGTGGATTACCTGAGCTCAGGAGTTCAAGACCAGCTTGAGCCAAAGCGAGATCTTGTCTCTAAAGATATCAGGCATCGTGGTGGGCACCTGTAGTCCCAGCTACTGGGGAGGCTGAGGCAAGAGAATTGCTTGAGCCCAAGAGTTTGAGGTTGCTGTGAGCTGTGAAGCCACAGCACTCTACTAAGGGTGACAAAATAAGACTCTGTCCCAATTGAAAAAGAGAAAGAGAACATGAAAGAGCTAAAGCTCATTAATACTGATAAACTAAAACTGAATAAACACATAAATCTAAATGGTTCTTTAACATTGCATATATATACATATATATATGCAGCTTACTATTTTTACTGATTTCCCTACAGTTGTGTTTGGGTGGCTAAAAAGAGGGAAGACCGCACTAAAAAAGCCTGTGAGGAGATGAAAGACAAAAATCAAGGATCTTTCTGGGACCAAGAAAAGGAAGCTATTGCAGCGATTCTCGACCTGTGGGTCGCGACCCACAGGAACTGTATTAAAGGGCTGCAACATTTGGAAGGTTGAGAACCACTGAGCTATTGTATATTAATTAGAAGAACACTGACCCTTGAGAAAAGCCACAGTTTGGAACACGCAATCTGTCCTTTAAAAGACGTTACCTTACACAAGTCATTTAACTTCTCTCAGGCTTGGTCTCCTTACCTATACTATAAAATGGATCTACCTTAGCAGCAGTAACTATGTAACAAAAACAGTTTTTTATTAACTTATCAGAAAAAAGGGCAGCCTACCAGGAAAGGAATTATATAAGCACTGTAATTTCCTACCAACCATCTCATGTAATCACAACTATATCATTACTATGATTATATAAGAAGCAAAATAAATAGTGGGTAAGAACACTAACTTAGGACTTGTATTGACTGGCTTCAAATTTTATTTCCACCAACTTACTAGTCTCATGACCTTGAACAAGTTTACTTCTTTAGGCCTCACTATGTAAAGGACTGTTATTTTAACCTCTGCATTTTATAGGTAGGTTAACAGAATAAAGCTTTGAAAAGTCAGGATGCTAAGCTCAAAGATAACATATCACACATGCCAGAATCCCTGTGTTTTGATTCTACTCTAGTATTCTCCCCACAAGATCTTTTTTCTCTTATTTCCTAGCTGGCTAATACCATCCCTCAAAAACAAAATTGTCTTAGGATCCTAAATCAAATTCTAAATCCAATTCCCCTTGAAAAATATCTTGGTAAAATTTTAAGTCAAAGGTATATTTTACAAATGAAAGATGGGAGAAGTCACAAGCTTAGCAGTGAAAAAAAAGTTATGAAGGAACCAGAAGAATGGGCTGCCACCAATTTTTTTTTTGAGACAGAGTCTCACTATGTCACCCTCCACAGAATGCCATGGTGTCACACCTCACAACAACCTCAAACTCTTGGGCTTAAGCGATTCCCTTGCCTCAGCCTTCCAAGTAGCTGGGACTACAGGTGCCCACTACAATACTTGCCTTTTTGTTGTTGTTGTACTTGTCACTATTGTTTAGCAGGCCTGGGTCGGGTTCGAACCCACCAGCCCCAGTGTACGTGGCCAGTGCCCTAACCACTGACCTATGAGTGCCGAACCCAAGTATAATTTTTAAAAACCCCAAACCCACACACCACACAAATCCTTAAAGCCAGCTTCCTGCTGGAAAATCTGGTGGCTGTTCTCAATTTGTCCAAAATGCATCATATTGGATAAGAGCCTTTCAGAAAGGGAAAATTTTAAATATCCAGAATTTTATAAAGTAGAGGTTATACTCCAGAAATTCTCTCTGTATAGACCTCTCTCATCTCCACCCCCTTTCTCCTGTCCCACAAATAAAAAGATACCAAGTACAAATCCTAATAGCTCCTACCTCTTGTCTTTTCCATCCAAGTTAAAACCTGGCAAGTATGAACCATCTGGTTTAAATATCACCAAATGATGAGTTGGTATAACCACAAAGAAAATTCAGAGGATCTTGCCTTAAAGACCTTATAATTATGTGGGTTTGATAGGGATTTGTTCTTTGTTTCCGGAGTTATATGATTAGAGTAATAAGGCAATGTTTCAGTCTCTATAGATTTAGTAAGTATGCCTCATAGGAATATGTACTTTAATAAGAAGCCCCAACTAGGCTCGGTGCCCGTAGCACAGTGTTTACGGCACCAGCCACATACACTGAAGGTGGTGGGTTCAAGCCTGATCCAGGCCCGCTAATCAACTACAACAAAAAAATAGCCGGGCATTGTGGCAGGCACCTGTAGTCCCAGCTACTTGGGAGGCTGAGGCAAGAGAATTATTTAAGCCCAAGCCCAAGAGATGGCGGTTGCTGTGAGCTGCGACAACACTGCACTCTACCCAGGGTGACATAGTAAGACTGTCTCACAAAAAAAGAAAAAAAAGAAGCCCCAATCAAGTGCTCAAAACATAGTAAGTTTATGTGGTGCCTGTGGCTAAAGGAGTAGGGCACCAGCCCCATATACTGTGGGGGGTAGCGGGTTCAAGACCGGCCCCAGCCAAAACTGCAAAAAAAAAAAAAAGTATATATATTATATATATATATATAGTAAATTTAGACTTCAGTTCTCTGAACGTTACAATTTGGTCAAGCTGATAAGGCAAGAATTAACTGAAGAATGCACAAAAATCTGCCTAAAGCCACACAAAGATCTTAACTGGGATAAGAATATAGCTAGGATAAGAAATCTTTGTCTAAATGTCTGCTCCCTAAATACCTAAAATACCTAACATTTGAAGATGTAAAATTTGGTATATACATCACTGAGGAGTGTTTTAACACATACAGAAAAAAGAATTACTAAGTAAAATGTTTCATTCAAGACCAAAAAAGCCACACTAAAGTCACAGTAAAAGTACAGTATATAGGGCGGCGCCTGTGGCTCAATGAGTAGGGCACTGGCCCCATATACCAAGGATGGCGGGTTCGAACCTGGCCCCAGCCAAACTGCAACAAAAATAGCCAGGCGTTGTAGTCCCAGCTACTCAGGAGGCTGAGACAAGAGAATCGCCTAAGCCCAAGAGCTGGCGGTTGCTATGAGCTGTGACGCCACAGCACTCTACCCAGGGCAAAAAAGTGAGACTTTGTCTCTAAAAAAAAAAAAAAAAAAAAAAAAAAGTACAGTATATAGTAGTTCCCCCTTATCTTTAGAAGATCCGTTCTAAGACCCCCATTGTATGCCTGAAACCATGGACAGTACTGACCCCTATGTATACTATGTTTTGTATAGGGATACATGCATATGTATTGGGAAAATTTCATTCTAAGTTAGATTAACAATAATAAAATAGAACAATTAAAGCAATATACTATAATAAAAGTTATGTGAATGTGGTCTCTCTCTCTCAGAATACCTGATTGCATGGTACTCGCCTATTTTCAGACTGTGGATGACTAAAACATCATGATTTTGCTTTCCATGGCTAAGGAGGTACACGTGGGTCCACCTAAAAGGCAATGTCCACTGCATATGAATAAAAAGAGGACAAATCCAAGTTTGCACGGCTATATGGCGATTCTAATTAGCCTTATTTTTTTTAAGTGTTATTTAATTATTAGCAAGGAATAAAATATAGGCCACTAGGCACAGCAGCTCACACCTGTAATCTCAGCACTTTCGGAGACTGAGGCCAAGAGTTCAAGACCAGCCTGGCCAAGAGAACAAGACCCTGTCTCAAAAAAAAAAGAAAAAAAGAAAAGAAAAGATCGGTGGTTTAAGGCTGTAATCCTAGCACTCTAGGAAGATTACTTGAATTCAGGACTTTAGGAGTTTGAAAAACCAGCCTGAGGAAGAGTGAGACCCTGACTCTGCTAGGCGCCCATAGTCCCAGCTACTTGGGAGGCTAAAACAGTAGGATCACTTAAACCCACATGTTTGAGGTTGCTATGATCTAGGCTGACACTATGGCACTCTAGCTCAGGTGACAGAGTGAGATGCTATCTCAAAAAAAAAAAAAAAGCAATAACAACTGGTGGCGCCTGTAGCGAAGTGGGTACAGCAGGGGCTACATACTGGTGGGTTTGAACCTGGCCAAGGTCAGCTAAACAACAATGACAATGACAACAACAACAACAAAAAAAAACACAAGCAGGGCATTGTCACAGGCACCTGTAGTCCCAGCTACTCGGGAGGCTGAATCACTTAAGCCCAATACTTTGAGGTTGCTGTGAGCTGTGACACCACAGTACTATACCAAGGGTGATAGGGTGAGACTCTGTCACATAAAAAAAAGTGGCTCGGTGCCTATAGCTGAAGCAGCCAAGGCACCAGCCACATACACCAGAGCTGGCGGGTTCGAATCCAGCCCGGGCCTGCCAAACAACAATGACAATTACAACCAAAAATAGCCAGGTGTTGGGGCGGGCGCCTGTAGTCCTAGCCACTTTGGAGGCTGAGGCAAGAGAATCACTTAAGCCCAGGAGTTAGAGGTTTCTGTGAGCTGTGACGCCACAGCACTCTACCCAGGGCGACAGCTTAGGCTCTGTCTCAAAAAAAAAAATAAAAAATACAGGGTGGCACCTGTGGCTCAAAGGAGTAGGGCGCCAGCCCCATATGCCGGAGGTGGCGGGTTCATACCCAGCCTCAGCCAGACACTGCAAAAAAAAAAAAAAAAAAAGATAAATAAATAAAAATACAAAATAATAAAAAAAAAGTCAAAATAAATGTGGCTTTTGTCCTGAAGTTGTTTTATTTTTCCTGTGAGAGTAAAAGTAAACATTTGTTGAAGAGGTAGGTAAACACCTCTTCTGCTTTTCTCCCCACAATTAGAATAACTGCAAAAATATAAAACTTCGGCCAGGCTCTGTGATTCATGCCTGTAATCCTAGCACTCTGGGAGGCCAAGGCGGGTGGACTACCTGAGCTCACAGGATGAAGACCAACCTGAGCCAGAACAAGACCTTGTCTCTAAAAATAGCCAGGCACTGTGGTGGTGCTTTTAGTCCCAGGCACTTGAGAGATTAAGCCCAAGAGTTTAAGGTTGCTATGAGCTGTGACACCATGGCACTCATACTGAGGGCAGCAAAGTGAGACTGTCTCAAAAAAAAAAAAAATTAATTAATTAAACTTCATCTACTGACCCCTCTGTCAAATGTGAATTGGGATTACTTAAATTTTTTGTTAGATAAGTATAATTCCTTTCCATCTGCATGGCTTCCACAAATTCAGTCATCTCATACTAGGGGAAATTAAAACAATTATAAATCTTTCTTAGACAAATCTTACCAAATCTAAACTCCTGCATATATACACACACCCCACAAGACACATACATGCACCTTCAAGTTTTCTGAAATAATTTTTAACAGCTTTACATCTCAAAAATTTTAATCTAATTAAGAAAGAGACCAAGATTCAGGTACAGAAAAGCTTCATTCTAACCCAATAAAAGGATTACCTATATACTCGAGTATAAGCCGAGTTTTTTTCAGCACAAAATTTGTGTCGAGTTTGGGTTTTTCTGCACAAATTTTGTGCCGAAAAAACTCAGCTTATACTCGAGTATATACGGTATATTCTATATGCTCTAGCTTTAATGTTGGGCTTTTTTGCCTTTCCACATTTCCCCTTTAAAAAATCTCTTCACTGTAAGGTTTGAGGGATATGTATTTGGCATTAACCCTCATTAAATCTGTCCCCAGACTCTTCTTAGCAATGAGCAAATAAAGCTTTGGGATTTAAGCTCCTTTCAATCCATCAATTAATTAATCTAGACAACAGCCCTAGGTCAGTGTCATATCCCCTTATAGCAGGAGAGAAGGCGTACATTGGGGTAAAATGACTTTGTGCAAGGTCATGATAGAATTAGTGTCAAGACTCTACCCACTTTTTTTTAGAATCCACAAATAACACCTCTTCCTATTCTCTTTTGCATAATAGAGGAACTGGCTTTTAAAGTAATAAATAAAAATATACATATATACAGTCTCCTGGATAAACCTCATCTTTATTTCTACAAAATATTTGTTAAATTTTCCCATATTTTACAAGAAAACTACCAAATGAAATGAAATCACCAAGTTCTTAACAGTCATTCACTATGTGATTATCTCCTAAGAAATAAAGTAATAATTTCAGCAAGGAAAGGAAAAATCCTTAGATTTTAAGAGATTATTAATAAAAAAATATTTTCAAAGACCTAACTTTTGGCTCAGCGCCCATACTCAGTGGCTAGGGTGCCGACCACATACACTCAGGGGCTGGCGGGTTCAAACCTGACCTATGCCTGCTAAATAACAACTACAAAAAAAAAAAAAAAAAAAATAGCCAGGCGTTGTGGTGGTCACCTGTAGTCCCAGCTATTTGGGAAGCTGACACAAGTGAATCACTTAAGCCCAAGAGTTTGAGGTTGCTGTGAGCTGTGTCATCACAGCACTCTACTGAGGGTGACATAGTAAGACTCTGTCTTGGAAAAAAAAGAAAAAGCTAATTTTTAAATTTACCATTTTGAAGAAAATATTTAATAATACATGTTAATTAGCAATTCTGCTCAAACTGAAAGCAAATAGTATCATTCTTTAGAGATAAGTGAACCTAACAATCTAACCCTAAAACTCTTTCCAGAAGGGACTTCATTCTATTTCTCAGTTACTCCTAACTACCAGCTTTGTCTTGTCAAGCTAAATACATACCCCTTCACTAAGAGAGGAAAGTTGAGATAAAGTCTGGCCAACACAAAAATGAACAGATAGCAGGAAAGGGAACTATGTTGGCAGAGTATGCCCTCCACCCACCACCCACTCCCACACTTATGTGCCAAGAATTGGCCTGAAGATGGTCAAGTTACTACACAGGTTCCAACAAATGTATAATAAAGGGAGGGTACAGTGGGCTCCCAAACTCTGGGAGGTCAAGGTAGGTGGATCACCTGAGCTCAGGATTTCAAGACCAGCCTGGGCGGCACCTGTGGCTAAAAGGAGTAGGACACTGGCCCCATATGCAGTAGGTGGCAGGTTCATACCCAGCCCCAGCCACCCCCCCCAAAAAAAAAGACCAGCCGGAACTAGATAGAGTGAGACCTCACCTCTAAAAATAGCCAGGTGTGGTCCCAGCTACTCAGGAGGCTGAGGCAAGAGGATTGCTTGAGCCCAACAGTTTGAGGTTGCTGTGAGCTATCACGCCATGGTATACTCTAGCCTGGAGCAACAGAAACTGTCTCAAAAAAAAAAAAGTCTAACACAGCAATAAAACCACTGACTAAAACTAAGAAATATTATTCCCACTTAACTGGGTAAAGGGATCATGGTTCAGTATAGGTGCTTTCTCCTAATTGTCCAATGTCACTCATAACCTAAATAGGACAAAAGCTGTTCTCTACAATTGAAGGTTACTAGTTTTCTCTCAACCCCAATGCTGCTACTCTGCTTTCTGCTCTTGTAGGTGTATTCAGAAAAATAGCTAAAGTTACTATTCTCTATACGTTTTTACATGCTTGACATTTTTTCATAACAAAAAAAATTTAATTTATACCCTGAAAGTGATAAGTTTGGCAGAATAAAGTAATTAGCCTTTATATTCAGAAAGCAAGCTCAAATTACAAAAAAAAAAATGGTTCGGCACCTGTGGCTCAAGAGGCTAAGGCGCCAGCCACATACACCTGAGCTGATGGGTTCAAATCCAGCCTGGGCCCACAAAGCAACAATGATGGCTACAACCAAAAAATAGCCGGGCGTTGTGGTGGGCGCCTATAGTCCCAGCTACTTGGGAGGTGGAGGCAGGAGAATCACTTGAGCCCAGGAGACAGAGGTTGCTGTGATCTGTGATGCCACAGCACTTTACCCAGAAGGCCACATATAAAGGTATATGAGGATATTTGAGGATTGTACATTAAAAAGAATGGTCTACAATTAAAGATTTGAATGTTTATATCACAGTGGAGAAAAAAGGACTCAACCAAATGCATTTAGTCAAATTCTACATCTTTGTTCCAACCTACAATTACAGAACTGAAATGCCTCACTGTCCTAGAGGTAGCTTTTCTCCATCAGTCTGGGTCACAAACTTGGTTGTAAAAAGCAAATTCACCACAGAATTCATTCAATAGAAAAATGACAGAGGCTCAGCACCGATACCACAGTGGTTATGGCGCCAGCCACATGCACCGAACATGGTGGGTTCGAGCCTGGCCCAGGCCAGCTAAACAACAATGACAACTGTAACAAGAGAATAGCTGGGCATTGTGGTGGGTGCCTGTAGTCCCAGCTACACTCTACTGAGGATGACATAGTGAGACTGTCTCAAAAAAAAAAAAAAAAAAAAAAAAAAAAAAAGGGTGGTGCCTGTGGCTCAGTGAGTAGGGCACCGGCTCCCTATACCAAGGGTGGTGGGTTCAAAGCTGGCCCCAGACAAACTGCAACAAAAAAAATAGACAGAGGGTGGCGCTGTGGCTCAAGGAGTAGGGCCCCAGCCCCATATATCATAGGTGGTGGGTTCAAGCCCAGCCCCAGCTAAAACTGCAAAAAATAAAATTAAAAAAAAAAAAAAAAAAAAAAAAAAAAAAAACAGACGGGCATTGTAGCAGGTGCCTATAGGCCCAGCTACTCGGTAAGCTTAGGCAAAAGGATCTCCTAAGCCCAGAAGTTGGAGGTTGCTGTGAGCTGTGTTACACCATGACACTCTACTGAGGGCGATAAAGTGAGAAGGAGAGGAGAGGAGGGGAGGGGAGGGGAGGGGAGGGGCGGTGGGGGGGGGGGGCGGGGGGAGGGGGGTGAGGGCGGGGCGCGGGAGGGAAGAGGACGAGAAGTG
>CAUYPK010090205.1:0-35806 GCA_963574355.1 Loris lydekkerianus
CAATTCCCTCTTTTGTTTTTTGTATGGCGGAAAAACATAGCCCCTGTCTTAGGTTGCCTGCTCTTGCAGTTTCAGTCTTACCCGTCATGGGGATACAAACATCAATGGTTTGGTCCCTGTCTTAGGTTGACTGAATGCAGAGCATACACACATTTTCTGTGGGGCCACAGAGTTTTACTATGAAAATAGGATATGAATGTTGAAAGCTAACTGATCCTAAAACCATACGCCAATAAAAAAAAAAAAAGTAATTTAAAAACTTCAAAATTAATAATGTAAAAAGTAATATGAAAACTTGGAAAATAGTTCCCATCCCCTGTGGCACTTGGTGTGCTTAAAAAGAAATCAAGTCAGCATTGCAGGTTGCCTGCTGGAGGTGCATGGACACTGTGTGCAGGGCCGTGAGGGTCTCGGGGGTGATGTTAGGAGCACTCACATCTCCTGTGGGTGGACACTGTGTGCAGGGCTGTGAGGGTCTCGGGGGTGATGTTAGGGTGGGAGGGGCTGTTCTTGGTCAGGAGCACTCACATCTCCTGTGGGTCTGGATCTCACGGATATGCGCTGGGAGCACACATGTGTCTGGAGACCTGCTCTGGGCCAGCACACACACGTGTGCTTTAGAATTTCAGATGTGTGGACATGATCTCAGTATTTATGGTCATCCCAAGCAGGAGAAGAGTTGGGTGGGAAAGCCTGGTGTGTGTGGCCTCTCCCCCCGGCCCTGGGTGGGCTCTCAGATAAGAGCATCCAATTTCACGGGTCATGAGGCTCTAGTGAGGACTTTCTACCGCAGAGCCAAATTTATAGCCCTGTTAAGACTCCCTGTCCTGGGAACTTTCCCTCAATATCAAAGACAAAAGGGAACAAATGACCCATTTGCAGCTGGAAAACACCTGGGACACAGGGTGCCATCAGGTGTTAGCAGTGATTATCCCAAGCTGTGCACAGTGAGCTCTCGAACTGGCTCTGCTCTCACCAGGGTTGTACCTCTCGGTCAGCACCGCCTGCTACACTGAGTGACCCCTGGACATTGGAGGGTAAAGGGCAGCGAGGAGACTCGGGTGGCTGCTGCCAGTAGATAGTGGTTTATGAAGACTCACCTGCAGCTCAAAATCTCGGCCTTTAGAGTGACAGCTGCGTCAAAATCTCAAATCTACTGCTTTTTGGCTGCATGATTTTGGTCCCACTATGGTAAAATGTTGTTTCTCTCTGAGGGCTGGCACAAAAATTGAGTTGGGAAATTTATATGAAGTGCTCAGCAGAGCCCCTGACAAGAGCACAGAGGAAGGAAGCAGCATGTGAAGGTCCCAGAGCTGATAGTGCCAAGTGCAGGAGCAGCAGGAGAGGAGGGGACGAAGGCCTCCCGGGCTTCTGTGGTCTTCTCAGAACCTTCAGAGTGGGGGCAAGGGTGGTGCCTGGACCCACACTGTGGCCAGCACCTCTACGAGCACGTCCAGGCATCATCTCAGGAAAACCCTGCAGAAGGGAGGCGTGCAGCGCCAGTTTGCAGATGGGGAGACCTGTGAGCCCAAGTCACACCAGGGAGGATAAAGGGAGCCCAGGAGAGGGATGGGCCCAGACAGGGATGGGTGCCCTGACCTGCTCTGGGTGCAGCTGTTTTGCGGAGGAAGTGCAGCATGGCCCCCATCCTGGCCCTGACCAGGCAGGGACTGCATGGGCCTCTCCTGGACAGTGACAGTGACAGTTACTCCATAGGGGTGTGCCGGCAGGCAGGAGGGAAAGGTTAGGATCAGGGCCCAGGAAGTTTATTTTACAGCTAATTTTTACACGTTTGTTTAATCTGTCACCCAGGGTCACTGGTCAAGCTGCTCTCTTACGGTCCTCATTCCCAGCCATGCAATGCCTGGGAGGAGGAGGAAGACACTTTTCAGAGACTCAGTGGACAGGAAGTGCAGTGGACAGGAGGCGAGTGCAGGAGCGTGGCCAGTCCAGGACACAGGCGCTCACCCACAGCGCTGCTTGGAGGCCCGGAAATTAGTCTCAACCCAGGAGCTCTTCTCCCCCACAGGGAGAGGTCCCTGCTCAGCTTCTAGGGGAACCCAGATGCCCGCTGCAGCCCCTGTTGTGGTGGGATTTGATTCAGGTCAGTTAACACAGGGGAGGAAGTCGTTTATCCAACAACTAGGACTTTAGTTATTTTCTTAGTGGAAAAGTCAGTTTAAGTTTTAAGAAGACTCTTAGACCTATCTATGTAGCATTTTAATTTATCTGAAAACAAAAACACTTATTTTCAAATGTTTTAAAAGAGAGCCAGTGCTTTTGTTGATTTCTCACATTGTTTTCCGTGCACAAACTGCTGCAATAATGTGCTGATAGGATCCCTAGTTTCCCTTCAGAGGTACTGACAGCACAGATACTCTGAGGCTACCTGGGCTAAGGGCCAGCATCCCCACCCGGGCCCCACTGTTATGGTGCCTACACCGGACTCAACCACTTTGTTTTATCCACTCACTTTTAAAAGGTCACCCCAAAACATTCATATTATCTCTCATAGAAACAATTTTCTCCTTCCCACACTCATAGCAATGTCTCACATGAACCACTGATTCCAAACATGGTGCCTCTTGTGTGTCTGACTTGTCACAGTTAACTTGTGCAATTACAGTGGGCACAGGCCATGTGGGATGTGACTCTCAGTGAGCACACAGCTCTCCTGGGGTAAGCAAGAACACATGGACACTAGAGGAATATCCACCAGGTGTGCAGGCTCTAGAGCACCATGGATACCAGTCCATGAGGCCACAGAGGAACCAAAATAATACATAACAAAGAAAGATGAGTAAGGGCAGCCCGATGGAGAGAGCTTTACTTGTGGTCTTCATCACCATCATCATCACTGTCATCACCACCACCTTCACCATCATCACTACTATCATTACCACTACCATCATCACCACCACCATTACTATAACCATCCTTATCACCTTCATTATCATATTATTATTATCATATTACTAGCATGACCTCCATCATTGCTACCATCATCAGCACCACCGCCATCACCATTGCCTCCATCATCACTACTATCATCACCATCACCACCATCGTCATCACCATCATCACCACCACTACCATCATCACCACCACCACCATCACCATCGTCATCACCATCATCACCATCGCCATCATCATCACCACCATCACCATCACCACCATCACCACCATCATCATCATCATCACCATCATCACCATCATCATCACCACCATCACCATCACCATCATCACCATTACCACCATCACCATCATCACTATCACCGTCACCACCATTACTATCATGACCACCCTCATTACCATAGCCATCATCATCACCTTCATTATCATATTATTATTATCATATTACTAGCATTGCCTCCATCATTGCTACCACCATCACCACCATCACCATCACCATCGCCTCCATCATTGCTACCACCATCACCATCACTGCCATCACCATCGTCAGCACCATCATCACCATCACCACCATCACCATCACCTCCATCATTGCTACCACCATACCGTCACTGTCATCACCATCATCATCACCATCATCACCATCACTACCATCACCATCGCCTCCATCATTGCTACCATCATCACCACCATCACCATCATTATCGTCATCACCTTCACCATCACCATCGTCATCACCATGACCACCATGACCACCATTGTAACCATTATTATCATCACCATGACATCATCATCATCATTATTAACACTCTCAAGGCTAACAGTTTCACACATTTGCATTTACGTTAGGTTCTATGTTAAATACATTACATGGACTAGCTCATTTAATCTTTTTGAAACCCTAGAAAATGGAAAAGATCTGGTTTATTGTTTACATTTCATAGACAACGAAGCCTACATCCAGAAGATACAAATGACTTTCCTACAATTCCATGCCTAGCAGGTGAAATGCAGGCTGAACCCAAGCTCTTCTACCATGTGATACTGCTGTCCCCAGAAGTTCTATTGCCACAACTTCATAGTTTGAGGAACTGAATGACAAGACAGCCAGACCTCTTGGCAGTCTAGGTCCCAAAGCTTTCCACCCAGCCCTCCTTTCCCATCAGCTTTCCCTCACTGAAAGGTTCTCAGGCTCCGAGTTCCCATTACCCTAAAGAACCAGTCTCACCCCTCCCAGCACCCTGCACCACCTGGTGCTATCTTCTTTGTCCTCACACATGTAAATGCACAGTCACACACTCACATTCAATTACTCACACACATCTACACTCATACACATTGACACATGCACCAGCATATACCAATACTCACTCACAAACACAGACACACGTGCACTCATATGCACAGACAATTGTATGCTCACATTCATTAACACACATGTGCACACACGCACTCATGTACGCAAGCACCCACATGCTTAGGCACACCAACATCCGCCCCTATGCACGACCAGCTGCACACCTGCCCTGCATACAGTGGTCCCCAGAAAGAACAGGCATGATTTTCTCCTCTGAGGCAGCCCATGCCAGGAATGTGATAGGTGCTCAAGTCGTCGTTCAGTGGAAGCAATGGGAGTACTGAGATTATTTATTTTAAATAAAGATAAAGCCAAATGTTCAATTAAGTATCATCTTTCAAAATACTGTTTCTGGAAAGTCATATGTTTGGTCCAATTATGGCCCAAATGCTTTTGGATTCAATTATTTACTCAATAAAATGGAATTTTTTGCATCTACTGTGCCCCAGGAGTTGAATCCAGAGTCAGATGTTCAGAAATGCTCAGCATAACGCTCCCTGCTCACTGCGATGACTCTTTAGAACCAGAGTGTCAGCTTCAAAGCAAAGTCTGCGTCTGTTGTCTGATTGTCAGGTCAAATGCGGCTTCAGGATCCCAAGTTTCCAACTTGTCAAGGTCCTGGAGGTTATCTGCTCTCACTGCTGCTGAGGGCCGGCCTGACCCAGGGTCAGGCTGCAGGTGCCTCAGTCACTTTCAGAGGCAAGGAGCTGAGCAACTCCAAGGCATCGGTCTCCTCACAGAGCCCCTGACTCCCGCACTTTGGGCTTGGTTCTCGGTAGCTGAAGGATGAGGATCTGCAAGGGACATGGGCTGCAGAGAGAGAAAGTGCCCTGGTCAGGGATGTGTCTGCAGAGAGCTCCACACACCCGACCACACACACAGTGCCAGTCTTCTGATGCTGCCTAACAACAGCACCACATAGGGGGAGCTTAAAAATGCACATTTATTGTCTTACAGGGCCTGTAAGTGGTCTGGAATCTGGCCCATCTCTGAGAGGCCCCAGGGAGCCTGCCCCTCCCTCCCTGCCACATGAGGCCACACCAGGAGGGCGTCCCTGCCATCCACGTCTCAGCCTCTGCCTCCAGGGTAGTGAGAAAATGCCCACTGGCAGTGCCCAGTCCGTGGTGCCCAGGAGAGATGCTGGTCTCCTCAGCAGCCTGGGGGAAAGCCAGGTCAAGTGGACACTGCCTTGGAGGAACATGGGAAGCCAGGGATGGGTTCTCGCTCCTCAGCCTGACCCCTACCCCTGGGGATCACAGTCTGGGTCCACACCCAGGTGAGCCAGAGGTGCTGTTCTCAGGCCTCTCATCCTGATCAATGGGAACCATGCCTCAGTGGCAGCAAGAAGGGAATTCCAGACAAAAAAGAGAGAGGGTTGCTCTCACTGCCGCAGTGGACAGTGACCAGCCCAGCATGGAGCAGGGCGCGGCCCACCCATTTCCTCTGGCCCCATCTGGTAATCAGGCTTTGCCTGCAGCTCGAGGTCTGATAATCCCGACAGTGTTTGTCTTGGCTGCTGCCATTACTCACGGTCATGGCTGATTCCTTTCATCATGCCCCAGAACACACAGCGTCCTTCTGGTGTGTGGGCGTAACGGTGCACTGCCAGCACAGGGGCAACTCTCATTTCCTCACCAGTAAGAGGCGGATCCGTATGGTGCTCCTGTGACCTCATGGTGGCCTTTGAAACGGCCACCATCCTCACTGCAAACACTGATGGGGTGTTCTCTGCCAGCCGCAAGCCCGAGAGAGCCCATTGTATGAATTATTAAATTCACACATTATTTGTGGAGTGATCACCCTCCAGCTCACAGTAACCATAACAATAAATTTCTGACGTGCCTCAGTGCTGTGATGTTGAAAGGGTGACATTTCCTTTGTCTTCTGAAACCTACTCTGTGCGAGCATGGCACGTCCACAGTGGCCCCCCTCCCAACAGGATCATGCTCCTGCTCCTCGCACAGCCTTCAGGGTTGTGCAGAACATTTTCCATGAAAGAAATCTGTGTAGAGCAGTTGGGAGACCCAAGAACATGGAACAAGTTGTCTCTTCAATGTCAGCGCCAGTTTGGGGGAAGAAGCCAGAGCCGTTCACTCCAATCTCACAAAATCTCTGTTTTCCTTGCCTGCTCTTCTTTCCACATGTCTGGTGTTGTTTTGTTTGTGGAAGTTGCCCTGTCGCTCTACCCTGGGAGGTTAAGGAGGGTCCGAGTGCAGGCCTGGGGTCCTCCATGCCTCTCGGGGCAAGTGGTGGCAAAGGGGGTCCCTCTGCCTCTCCACTGGGCTGAGCAGCAAACCTGCCAACAGCACGGCCAGGATGAGTTTATGGGCAGGAAGAGGGGACAGGACGTAAGCCTTACGGAACGACAAGGGTGCTCTGGCATGTAACAGCAAACCAGGCGGTCACCTCCCGGGCCCGGCCCCTGCCAGGACAGCCTGTGGAAGCTGTGTGGAAATGGCCTCAAGCCCAGGAGGGTTGCTCACATGCCCATTCCTGGAAGAGGAGGAGAGTTGATAAAACGTCGGGTTTCACCGTAATTTAGTTTCTGTCTTTTCTGGGGTCAGCAAAGCTAACAGTGTCTCCCTAGGGAGGCACCCAGTGCTCTTCAGGCCAGGTCCCATTCTCACTGCTGCCTGGGGTGCGTCCACAGGAAAGAGTGAGGAGATGCCTGGGGCTGGGGCCTCTCCACTGTCAGGCTTGGCCACATTCACGGGAGGGCAGCGGGCAACTTAGATGAGGACCTTCCCCACAAGCCAGGGGTTCCCATTATTGGACCCAACATGCCACACCCACATTCAAGTTATGTCCCCATTTGTTCAGAATTCCACAGCACCTGGCACCGTTTTCCATCTGAAACCGTCTGCTGAGAAGTTGGAAGACACCCTGGCACAGTGAAGCAGCCATCAGCTTTCCCAGAACAGGGGGAGCCCAGGCCCTGCTCCCACCTCACCACTGGGCTGCATCCTTCTGGCCACAAACCACAGGACCTGGATGTGGACAGAGAGTGCAAACATTTCCAGGCCCCACCCCGGCTCCCCAGAACCCTTGCTATGCTCCGTCCTGGCCGATTCCCACCCGCACAGGCTTCATTCATTCTCCACCCTCCCAGAGGGGGAGACGAAGGCTGGAGTTAAGCAGTTTTCCAAAGTGGCCCAGCCGTTGGGTGCCTCAGAAGTCTGGCCCATCCCTGCCCCCTGCTCCCAGTTCCAGACAAAGCCCCGGAGAGGTCATCTTTGCTGGGCAGGGGAGGGACCCAGAGGGGATGGAGGATGGGGGGCAGACCCCGAGGGGCTGTGAGAGCCAGGCCTGTTTCACTGCCAGTTGGGCTGCAGAGTGACAGGGTTTGGAAGTGATACCACCAAATCCGGCGTCAGGCCTGGCCGTGGGTCTTGTGCAGCCCACTTCACCAGGGCAGGAGTGGGGGGTGAGGGGTGAGTTAAGGTCCCACAGCTGCTCCCCTCCACACCTTCCTTCTGGAAAGATCAAAGGAGCCAGGACCCTCCTTCCAAGCCCACTGGATACCCACACCAGATCTCATGGCACTGTGGGGCCCTGCCACTCTTATATCCCACCTCCCCACATAGGTCCCAGGCAAACAAAAGCCTTCAGGAGTCCACACTGCCTGGGCTACACTTATTTTTATTTAATTTCTCTCTTTGGTATCCTTGGAGAATGGTTTCTGGCTGACTCACAGACCTCCCAGACCCGCATGCCACACACCTGTGGAACATCAGTGACCTGGCAGCCATGTCCCCAGAGACCCCTGAATAATAATGTGAGGAGCAGAGCACGGGGACGTGCAGGTCACCTGCTGTGGCCACAAGGTTGGGACGAAGGGGCGCTGGAGCCGTGCCCTAATGAAGCACAGTCCTGGGACCAGAAGTCCCTCACAGGTGGGGCCCTCAGAAGAGTCAGGGAGAACCTGCGTCCCCTCTGTGTCCCCTCTGTGTCCCCCCGCCACCCCCCACCCCCCCACGCCGGCAGCGTTCTGGGAGGCAGCTGCTTATCCCTTAGCTATAGGCTCTGTCCTCACATGGCCTCTCCAGGGTCTGCACAAATGTCTCTGCTCTCTCTGGAAATCATCCATGACAATCACGTTTTCTCTTCGCCATATCTGTCGAGACTCTGTCTCCAAAATAAGGTGGTGCCTGTGAGCAGGGCACAGGTGCCACCATGCCGGCTGTGCAAGCTCTTGCTGCCATTCCTGGTGGCAGCCGAGGCAACGCAGGCAGGTCAGCACTAAATGGGCATGCTTTCCCCACGTCTGTCCTCCCCTGTGAGGACACACCTTCTCATTGTGTCAGACTCTGAGCTGACCTCCCTGACATTGTGGCATGAGACACAGAAGCCCACATGACTCGGGTCCAAATCTTCAGAAGTTGTAAATCAAACCAAAGCACGGTTAGGGTGTACTGCAGCTGCCTACATGGACAGACATACCTTGGCAGGACCTGGTATCCAGGCTACAGCGGTCTGTAGGCCTTTGACAGAAACAGGAAGGGACAGCATTCCTGATGGGCACATAGCAGCCATGAGTCGTGGCTCCATCTGCCCCACTCCAGATAGCCAAGTGGTCCCTCAGGAGGGTCTCTAGGCTCCAGGGTCCCCGGTACCCACAGCTTGGTCCACAACAGTAGGTTGGGCTCTGTGTGGACATGGTCTGAGCATCACAGCTCTGGTCCCAGGGAGCACCATAGGACCTGGGCTGGGCCCTGCCCTGTTGGCACCCCACCCCCAGCTCCTGGAAGGACCAGTCAGCGCTCTGGCTCTGAGTCCCTTCCCTATGCTATTTTTATCTTCCTGGGTCCCTTGGCAGCAAGACGAGGCCTCCAGGAGGCAGTGAGCTGAAGCTTTAATGAGTTTGGATTCCCTTGGCTGCTGGCTAGAGGTGAAAGGTGGCTGCTCGCCCAGCCCTGGGCTGCACACTATTGTTCTGCAGAGGCGTGGCTGCTGCCTTCATTAGCAGGCACAGGCCTTCCTTTTTCCATGACTCTGCTGTGATCTCTGGAACCTGAGGCTTTTCTGAGGAAACCCCGATTCCTCCCCCACCCAGATGAGCCTTCTGGGTGCCAGCACCTACAGGCGCACCTGCCCCCACCTTCCCACTGCACAGAGGGTATTCACACCCCCTCTTCAAGTGTGTGCCTTCATTCTCCCCATCTGAACACATATGCCCAGGACCCTGTTCTGTGGATCATGGGACTGGGCTCTGGGGCAGGAAGGGCCTGAGAGGGTGGAGTAGGTGGTGCTGTTCAGGCCCTGCAAACGCAGAGTGTCCACCAGATAGGTTGGGGGGCTCTTGGCCAGGTTCTGCTAGGTCAGCCAGAGTCTGAGGGTCTATTGACCCACGTTTTCTGAAGTGCTACAGGGTTTTGATGCCACTTGTTAAGGCAGGACATGTGGGAACACACCTGGAGTGGAGCAAATCACTTCTAAACACAGGTGCAGGAAGAAGCTGAGGGCCTGGGGGCTGGGAAAAGACGGGTCTGGTTTGGGCTGGAGCAGGCGAGTCATTCCTCCCACTGCAGCAAACCGCTGGACCTCAGGATGCTGCTCGGGCCCCGCAGTGTCGGGAGCTGGTGGCAGTGGCCATGTGTGGGTCAGCAGAGAGCAGAGGCAGGTGGGCAGTTGGGCAGAGCACAGGCCTTTGCAGATGTGAGAGGAACGGGAGCTGCACAACAGCCCTGGCCTAACCAGGCAGAGATGTCCTGATTCCTTCTCTCCTTATTTCATAGACACAAAAACAAAACAAAACAAAAATGTCTGCTGGTCCAAACCTTCTAAACTTACTTCTCAGCTTACTAATGGGTTGTCACCAGCGTGGCTGGGGCTGTCCTCATTGGGAGGTGATATCAGCGCTGACAACTGAACACAGAGGGAGCCAGGAGCCAGGGACAATCCCAAGGCAGGAACAAGTTCAGGGAGCAGACGGGGCACGGGGTCGGGGAGGGCACATGGGGGCAGGGGGGACACATGGGGGCATGGGAAGCACAGAAGCCACAGGGGGACATGCTGGGCACATGGGCTGGGCAGAGGGCACTGGACAGCCAGAGACTCTGAGAGAGGATAGCTGCAGCTTCCCTCTGCTGGGGGGTCCCACGGTGCTGCTCTGCCCTGAGCGCCACCCTCCGTGGATGTCTCGCCAACTCATGCAGCAGTCGTGGAACACCTCCGGAGGCTAGTGCTGCCCAGAGTGTAGAAGACAGTGCAGGGACTGGAGGGAGTCTCACTGTGGTAAGACGACTCCATCCCCTTTAGCCCATGTCTGCGGCCCTCTGCCACCTCCTGCTTGGGACGTGGGCCCCATTCTCCGCTGCTCTGCCCTGGAGCAGAGGGACCTCCAAGGGACCTCCCAGTGCAGGAAAGCAGCAGCTGTCCTTGCTCAACATAGCCGCTGCTGTCTCAGGCACCAGGCCCTGCTTGGTCCCCAGGCCTCTGGCAGTATGTGGGGTGTCCTGGTGCTGCCCTGCCACGGCCAGGGGGGCCTGAGGCCCATTCTCTGACTCACAGTCAACTCAGAAGTAAAGTAGCACAAGACAAACTTACTTGTCTAAAATGAGAAATTCCACTTCACAAGAACCCAGGACTGACTGATGATCAGAAGATGCTGACACTCAAAGATGTCAGTGGGTAACTGTGGCCTTGGCCCTAGTGTCCGGCCGTGTCCCTAACAGGCACCTGAAGGGGTGAGATTTGGGGCCAACGTGAGTAGAAGGATATTGAGGATAATTTTGCAGATGGAGCAGCTGCTCTTTGCTCTCAGAAGTGTCTCCAGGCCCCAGGCTTATGCCAGTGGCTTCCCAGGGAGACAGGCAGTATATCCTAGGTCCTGCCCCCAACCCCATATCTGCATGGTGGCCGTGCAGACAGCAGAGACACGGTCTCCATGCACAGGAGGGACTGAATGCCACACATGTGTGAGAATGAGTTTGAAGTATAGTTTGTCTCCATTTTTTTCTCCTGGGAAGAGAGGAGAGTGAAAGATTGTGTTAGTGTCAGCAGGTCTTGGCCATTCCCTATTATAGAGGAAAACAAGGAATTTGGGATTACTGGAAACTTCACAAGACAGTGAGGAAGAAGTCTTCTGTGAAGTTAAAGTATTGGTATTGGGGGCACATCTCAGAGCTGCCGCAGCCAGGGCAGTCAGTGTGGAGGGCTGGCAGGAGGGCCTGGGCAGTCATTGCCTCATCTCGCCAGATGCACAAACCACACATGGCCATGAAAGGGCGCTGGGCTTCTTGGAACCAGATCTTCCAATGTCGGGGTCCAGCCTCCAGCTGAACGTCCCCAGAACCCAACCTGGTCCACTCAGGGTCAGGCGTGGACAGGGTGGTGGCTCCAGCCCCTCCCAGAACATAGCTTCTGTCTCACAGACGTGGAAACGTGCGCCACAGGAAGCAAGTGCCAGAAGCACAGACGTGATTCTGAAATTTAGGTCTGGAACCCCCCAAGTCTTCACATTTCAAACCCAACCTGTACTTTTTGTTCAACTCTAACCTGGGGCAAACGTTTTACCTCTAGGGAAAAATCGCTTCCTGGATTTAAGAGGAAATAGTTTAAAAGGTTTTTGTACACAAAGGAGAGAATGAAGCCTAACGGGCTCCATGGTCACCGTAGGGGTCTGGGCAGCGTTGTGGGGCTCTACGCAGAGTGGGTTTGGCACCACGTGTGCCCTGCTGACCCTTCACCTAGTGCTCCAGAGGCCCCTGTTGGAAGGCTGGACTCCTCTTCTCGCTTCCTGTGGTGACAGCATGCATGTTACATCCTGACACATCAAGACTTTCTCTACTGAGATGGCAGAAAAATAAAGTTTCAAGACAAAACATTGACAGTATTTTTGAGCTAAGACCCCTGGTGCCCAGACCCTTCCTTTCAGGAGGTTCTGAAGGGCATGGACACCAGGCAGTGTTTCCAATTAAGGTCAAGCACCTACTCTGTTAATCATTATTAGCTGGAGCCTTGTCTGCAGCTGTGATTCCAAATTGCAGTTCTCAGGAAGGGACAAGGTGCCATCCCTTTGTGTGGGCTGTCTTCCGTGTTAGCGCAAGAAGGGCCACAAAGCGCTCTCCATCCAGAGCCTTTGCACGCTGCCCTCTGGGGCCCAGGACATCAGGCAAGGCCAGACCCAGTTCCGGTCAGCGCCTTGGCCAGGGAGACAGAGCAAACACCTGCACATTTTCAGGCTGCTACAGCCCAGACAGCCACCTGTGACTCTCCGGCCGGAGCACAGGAACGTGGCAGAGGAAGCAGGGACAATACAAGGGTCACCTGGAAAGCAGGGTCCTCCTGGGAGAGGGCCTGGAGGATGGGGTTTTATCCTCGAAGTCGTGGAGGCAAAAGGCTGAGGTGAGGGGGTTGGCAGGGCCATGCTGCCCAGAGGGTCCCCAGCTGTGGCAGCATCCCTCCTGTCCTCACACGACCTATGTGTCTGTGTCTGAACTTCTCCTCTTAAGAGGACACCGTCATATCATACTGGGAGCCCACCCTGCTATGCTGTGACCTCCTCGCAACCAATTCATCAGACAACCCCATTTCCAGATAGGGCCACGCGCTGAGCCTATCTCTGACCCCATACCTGGATTTGGGGGAGACACAGTTCAAGCCCAAGACCAGGGCATAGAGCTGGAGACAACTGGGCTGTGTCTGCCAGGTGTGAGGCTGTGGGGCACCTGCCTCTCCTGCCACCCGCCGGCCCCACTCAGTGTCCACCAGCTCCTGGCATCTCAGTAAAGATGGCAGTTGCCTCGGGCAATGCTCAAGGTGCCTTTGCAGGCCACCCTGTGGGCACACGGATTCCTGGGAAAGTCGACAAGCTGCAGCTGCAGATGTCTTTCCCAGACCCATCTGCCTGGCTTGTTTTTCTAGAGGACAACAAGGGAAACAGGGTGAGGGGAGAGGGAGCGAGGCTGAGACCACAGGGGTCAGAAGAAGCTGGTGACCTGGGGCCCTCAGGAGGAGAAAGAGGCATGTCTGCAAATCACAGCCGGTGATGACAAGAGGCACCGCGTGAAAATCAACGCCTTGCTCTGTCAGGGAAGCAGAGCTGAGGCCAGGACAGGAGGGTAGGAGGATGGTGATTTACAGCCCGTGAGTGTCCAGGAGGGACAGGAGGGGGAGGCCAGTTCTGTAGGGAGGCCCCGGCTAGAGATGAGAATTAAATGACATACTCACAGAACTCAAAGCCACCTTTCCCTCTGTCACCCGAGAAGCAGACCACAAAGCCAGGATGGAGACCTTTCCAAGGGTGGGGGAGGGGGCAGACACCAGGAGACAGACAAGCACATGGAGGGACAGGCAGCATTTGTTGCATAGATTTTATTTTCCTTCCAAAGAAAGTGCAACCTGCCTTTGCAGTAGCCATGGCTAACACCACAGCTGCCACCACCTTCATGTACTGAACACCCACTGTGCGGCCACTTTGTGCAGTGTTGTGAATCTGCAGCGAACTCCATGGAGAAGGCACCAGCAAGCCCACAGCACAGACAGGGCACCTTCAGCCAGTCTAACCAAAAAAGAGAGAAGAAATAAATTACTAATATTGGAAATAAAAAGGTACATTACTACGGATGCTATGGATGTCAAGAGAATAATAAAGGAATATTATAAACAACTCTCTGCCCACAAATTTGATAACCTAGATAAAATGGGCCAATTCTTTAAAAGATACAAACTGCCAAATCTCACATAAGGATAAATAGAAAATGCAAATAAGTCTATAACTATTTTAAAAATTGAATCAATAATTTAAAATTTCTAAGATAGAAAGCAGGTCCAGATGGATTCATTGGTGAATTCTACCAAACATTAAAGGAGAAATTATACACATCCTCTGTGATTTCTTCCAGAAGATCAGAGCAGAGAGAATGCTGCCAACTCATTCTATGAGGCCAGAAATACTCTGATACAGAGCTAGACAAAGACATTTCAAGAAAATAAAATTGTAGGTCAATATACCAATAATGAAAAATTCAAAAAATTAAATTTAAAAAGTCACATCAACGAAAGTATCAGTGTAAATAAAATACGTAGAAGTAACATTAAATTTAATGAGAGAAGTATAAGAACTATATCCTAAAAGCTACAAAATACTAACAAGAGAATTATTTAAAAATCTAAGTAAAATGAGAGACATTCCACGTCCATGGATGGAGAGACTAACTATTGTTTAGATAGAAATTCTTCAAATTGATCTATAGTCTCAATCCAATCTCTATTAAAATGTCAGCAAAGCTTTTGTAGATATTGATCAGATGATCCTAAAATGTATATAAAAATAACCTAGCATAGCCAAAACAATTTTGAAGGAAAGCAAAGGAGGAGCACTTACCCAACCCAATTCCAAAACTTGGTATAAAGCTTCTGCAACTCAGATGGGGCGGAGCTTGTGTGGGATGAACATGTACGTCAGCTGAGCAGACGGTGAGCTCAGGCTCAGGGCCAGTGGCGCTTCCCAAGAATGCCAGCGCGACCAATGGAGGAAGAGGAGTCTTTCCAACACACAGCTCCGAGATAATCGAGTGGCTGCACGCACCCTATCACCACATGCAAAAATCAGATCAAAATGTGTCAAAGACTTAACTGTGAGAATTTATACTACAAAATTTCTAAATGAAAACATAAAAGAAAATCTTTGTGACCCAGATTAGACAAATATTTCTTAGGTAATGACACTAAAAGTAAGATCCATGAAAGAAAATTTTGATAAATCAGGTTTCATCAGAATTAAAAACTACTACCGCTGGGCAGTGCCTGTGGCTCAAAGGAGTAGGACGCTGGCCCCATATGCCGATGTGGCAGGTTCAAACCCAGCCCCAGCCAAAAACTGCAAAAAAAAAAAAAAAAAGAACTATTGCCCCTTGAAAGACACTGTGAAGAAAGTAAAAGGTAAAAAAGACGTTTACTGAAAAAAGGTGTTTGAAAACACACAAACACTACACTAAGATTTGTATCTATAACATATAAAGAACTCTTACTACTCACCAATAAGACAAACAATTTTTAAAAAAATTGAGTGTAAGATTTGTATAGACACCTTCCTACAGAAAATAAGGTGTAGAATAAGATCATGAAAAGATGCTTAACATCACCGGGGATCAGAAAATTCAAATCACAACCACGGCTCTATCCTAGGAACGGCCAAATTAAAAACACCTGACCATACCAAGTGTTGGTGAAAATGTGGAGTAACTAGAATTTTCATAAACTGTTGATAAAAATGCAAAATAGATACTTTGAGAAACCTTAGTAGTTTTTTAAATGGAGTAAAAACACTCAACATAGCAATTCTACTCCTAAGTACTTATATAAGGAAAATGAAAACTTAAGTTCACACAATATTTTGCACTCTGCAAAAAGCAAGAATGACTTTCTCTCAGGACACAACATGAACACACCCTAAAAACATTCCGAGCAGAAGAACCCAAATGAGAGTGTGATACACAGTGTGACTCAGTGGCACAGTGGCAGTTTCAGCCCAGGCTGGATGGTGCAGGAATTCACGGTATTGGTGGTGGTGGGGATCTCATGACGTACACTGGCCAGATCCGTTTAAATGCTAGAGGAAAAACTGATGAATTTCCTTGATTTTACCTCAGGAAGGTGATGCTTTTAAACAGCAAATTATTCACAGGAATTCACCACTCACCTCCTTTGGGAGCCTCTGAGTCTTTCTGAGTAAACCCGGGGACAACTTCGAACCTCACGTTCTTGCTGTCCCTGCACCCCCACAGTCAGTAGGTGAGTTTAAAAGATACATGAATCTCAAAAAACTGCTTATCAAATGACATAGTTGTAACACATCATCAAATCATTAAAAGTATCTAAGCCTTCTGGTCTCTGGAATATTTCTGGTGCAATTTCTTTTGGTTTGACAAGATTGACATGAGCCAAATGGTGCCCCTGTCTGAACTCTGACCTGACTTCAGGGACTATGTCCAACTCTTCACCCTGGGACAGTCATAGGGGCCTCAGTGCTCTGCACTTTCTGCAGCAGAAGTGGGCGCTGTCCACTCCTCACGCCACCGGCCCTGTCCCTGCATTGCTCCACCCCAGCCCCAGATGCTGCTGGGTGGCACTGGCAGGAGACTTGTGTCCACAAGCAGAGTTCTTGTTACCTCCTGGTATGAAACACTTCAGCACTGTGACTGCTGGTGCATTCAGACCGGGACAGACAGCTGCGGCTGGGCATCCTGCAAAGCCACGCTTTCAGACCCTCACTCTGCAGGCCGAGGCTCTTGGTCTGTGCAGTCCTGGTGCAGAGAAGCCCTCTCTTTATTTCAGTCACTCTGTTCTAACATGAAAGGACCACAGTAAAGCACCTGGCCAGAGTGAGGATGCTGCATCTCATGTAGGGTAGCCTAGAATGACACGTAGCTAGGGCAGTGGCTCTGGAACACACCACACTTCCTGGGCCTCTCCCATCAAACATGGGCCGGGCCTAGTGACTGGCTCCTGATGGGCACACCGTGGTGGGATTGACACTGTGTGACTTCTGAGGCTGAGTCATAGAGGAAGTGTAGCTTCTTCCTAGCAACCTCTCCAGGGACACGTTCCAGGGAGCTCTGAGTCAACCTCCGGGAAGTCCAGAAGCTTCTGTGCTGGAGCCAGTATGTGAAATGGCGCGTGGAGGACCTGGCCTGTGGAGCTGCCTCTGCTGAGTCTTCTTCCATCAACTGCTGGGCTTGGGGACAAGAGATTCTGCAGGTGACTTCAGCTCCCAGCCCTGGACTCCCAAGCCAAGGCCGACCAGAACAGAGTCACCTGTCCCAGCACGCCCCTTCTAGCCACAGGGTACATGTCATTGTTTCAGACCACCACGTTCGGGATGATTTGCTGCACAGATTTAGATACCTGGGACAGCTGGGGAGGCATTCATCCTTTTGTCTCCATCCTCTTTACCTATGGCCTAAAAACTTCGCTTCAGTTTAGTTTCTCCTATAGGGCATAGAGGATATCACGTTGGGACATTTGCCACAGAGGGTGGAACACCCGAGCTGGGATCCACATTGCTCGTGTGTGTCCTAGTCATCATCTGAAGCTTTCATTGCCATTTCAGGCCTCAGGCAGGAAAGTGAGAGAAATAAAATAATTGGATGTTCAGAGATCTCCTAGGGTGCCAGGTAGGTAAATATTTATTATCTGGGCCCGTGCCCATCTCTGGAGTCACCTAGTGCCTTCAGTTTGTTAGGGGGCTGAAAGGGCACCGTGAGGCTGCAGCAGTGACCCCGGCACAGTGACACAGTGCCAGGAGCCATCAGCTGTGTCTCGCTTTGTATTGGGGAACACAAGATACACAAGAAGAGAAGGATCTTGTGAACTGTCCTCAGGAACAGAAGAAAAGCAAAAAAGAAAAAAGAAAGAGAAAAGAAGACAAATGTTCACGCCGAGTTCAAGCCCAGGCATGCTGTTGGCCACAGGACTAGAGCTGACAGTGGCCAAAGTCAGGGACAGGCACTTCCCAACTTCAGCCTGCTACAAAGCCACAGTGCTAAGGGCTTGTACTGGCGTCAGGATAGACACACAGGTCAATGGAATCAAATCACAACTCCAGAAACAAACCCACACGGTCATGGCCAACTGATTTTGAAACATGAAGATAATTCCATCAGAAAAAGAACCATCTTCCAATCTGTGGTGGTGGGAAAACAGGATGGTTATGTGCAAGGGGACTGAGCTGGGTCTCACCGCACATGGTACATGGCACCAAGCTGGGTCTCACCTCACCCTGCACACGGCACTGAGCTGGGTCTCACCTCACCCTGCACACGGCACTGAGCTGGGTCTCACCTCACACTGCACACGGCACTGAGCTGGGTCTCACCTCACACTGCACACGGCACTGATATGGATCTCACCTTACACTACACACAGCACTGAGATGGGTCTCACCTCCCACTGAACACAGCACCGAGCTCAGTGCTCAGCTCACACTGCACACAGCACTGAGCTGGGTCTCACCTCACACTGCACACAGCACTGAGCTGGGTCTCACCTCACACTACACACAGCACTGAGCTGGGTCTCACCTCACACTGCACACAGCACCAAGCTCAGTGCTCACCTCACACTGCACACGGCATGGAGCTCAGTGCTCACCTCATACTGCACACAGCACGGAGCTGGGTCTCACCTCACACTGCACACAGCACTGATATGGGTCTCACCTCACACTGCACATGACATCAGGCTCAGTGCTCACCTCATACTGCACACAGCACTGAGCTGGGTCTCACCTCATACTGCACACAGCACGGAGCTGGGTCTCACCTCACACTGCACACAGCACTGATCTGGGTCTCACCTCACACTGCACACAGCACACAAAAATCAGTTCCAAATGACTTAACTACCTCCTGGAAGACCTAAAACCACAAACCCTAGAGGAAAACACAGAGATAAGTATTCAGTGACCTTAGATTAGGCAATGGTTTCTTAGATATGACCCCTAAAGAATAAACATCAGAAGAAAAAATAGGTAGATTCGGTTTACCAAAATTACCAACTTTTCTTGCTTCGAAGGATGACGTCAAGAAAGTGAAAAGATACCCTGCAGGGTGGGAGAGAATATTTGAAGATCGTGTCTCTGATGGAGGGCCTGTGTGTGGAACACTTAAGATTCAATAATAAAAACATAAAAGCCCCAATTACAAAATGGGCAAATGCTTTGAGTAGCCTTTTCTCCCAGGAAGACACACCAATGGACGAGAATCTCCTGGAAAGCCAGCCAGCAGGTCAGCACAGACGCAAGTGCCCATAAGGAACCCTCATGCCTCACTGCCAGGGATGAGAAACAGCCACCACTGTGGAGAGCAGCCTGGCAGTGCCCTGTGCTACCCTCCAAGTTGTCGTATGAGAAATGAAGGCGTTTCCATGCACAAACCTGGACAGAAACATGTGTCCTTACCTCCTATTCTGATGATAGGATGTAAGTAAAATGGGACACACACACCATAGGGTATTATTTGGCCACTGAAAAAGAGTGACTGACAGACTAACACACGCCATAGCACAAATGACAGCACGTTAGGCTGAGTCAAAGTGACGAGTCACAAAGACCAGATGTTGTGTTCTGTTTCTGTGGGATGGTCAGAAAGGGAGGCCCACAGAGACACACTAGGGGTGTGGTGGCAGGGTGTCTCTGTGGGCCTCCCTTAGAGGCAGGGGTGGCGGTGGCTGAGGCTGGGGGGGGGGAGTGAGTGGGAACGAGGGTGTGGCTTCTTTCTGGGGACAGTGAGCAGTTCTGAGGTCAGGTCGCACTGATGACTGTTGACCTGCTAAACCACTGTGCTCTAAAGCTGTTAAGAAAAACTTCAACGAATGGCATTTGTAAAGTTCAAAAATATTTATAGAGTAGACTATCTACAACTGAGCTTTACAAGAAGAGTACACTTGTTCCACCAAATGTGAATGTATATTTTGCAAAATGAGAAAAGAGGAAAACACCTCCCTCTTCAGCAAATTGGAAGAAAAGACTTTTCACTGGACATGGTTCAGAGGATTAAGTCGAGCTGTGAATGCCCCAGCCTGGTGCTCAGCACACACCTGAGCAGAGTCCTCGAGCACAGAAGTTGCTCAAGAGCAACCTCCTCTGTCTCCGGGCACTGGTGAGGGCTGTTTCTTGCTGGGAGAGGCATATACTTGGTTTCTGCAGACAGCCCTCAATAAATAGATCAACCAACAAAAGCAACTTTGAAGTCAGATGCAGGGAGAGTTTTTCCCTCTCTAAATGCAAGATGGCTGGACAATGAGCCTTGGCATCGCTGGGCTGAGGCCAGCGCCCCTGGATGCTGGTAGCACGTGCTCCGTCAGCCCAGAACAGCCCCTCCCCCACTCCTCCCCGCTCTGTGCTGAGCTGGGGGTTAGACATTAATGCCAGCTCAAGCACCCATTGACAAAGTCTAACCAGCTAGCAGTAAATGATAAACCTCTGGGCAAACTTTGTGCTGTGAAGCCCACTAGAACCCAGAGCTGTTCAGAAAGCAGAGAAGAGCAAAGGCTTAATCTTGGAGGAAGCCATCCCTGTGAAAGGTTTTAATATAAAGCACCTGAGCACACCAGGTGGGCACATGCTGGGAAGGGGGACCTGGGTCCTGCCTTCTGGCGGACAGCAATGCTGTAGCCTGGGCCCTCCAGGCAGCCCTGCTGGACTCACAGCCCTGTCCCTGTGTCCAGGGAATTTCACAGTATCTGGCCCCAAGAGGCTCATGCTGCTGCCTCCATGTAACAGGCGAGTGATGCAAATGTCACAGGAAAGGCCACCTCAGAGGGTGTGACATGCCACTGACCTTAGAACCCTCTGGAGACCACCTCGGATCTGTTCTTACCTCCTAAGATGTTTGTGAAATCATCATCTTGGGGCAGTGTGAGGGCCTCAGCAAAGGGGATTGGAGGCTGATGCTGCTGGGGCAGAGACCCCTCCCCCAGACCCTGCCCAGAACCCCCAGGGCTTTTCCAGGGCCTCCAAGAGCATCTGCTAAATGGCAAGATGTCCCGTGAATGTCCTAAAATGCTATTAGCAGGGTTCAGTCAAAGGTTTAAATCAATTTGGCAAAAAACGTATTGAGTGCCCACTCCAAATAGGGTTCCGAGAAGGCTGGTGAAAGGCTCCTGGGAAGATGCATGCGCCTCTGGATTTCAAATGATCGGTGTGGCGTCAGGCGCGATAGAAACCCTGTTATCACTCATCCAAACAACTAGAATTAATCTCGGATTTGATGGCAAACAGAGTCAGTTGGTCACCCGGAAACACAGAGAAATGATTAACCATGAGGACAAATGCAGCTCCAGTGAACTTAGTGCAACGTTGAAAAGAAAAACAGCAGCAGCTTTATCTGTGAGGCCCAATAACTCTAAAACATGGTTACATCTGGTGCCTGCCTATGGTCCTGAGGGGCCATGGGCTCCACCTGTGGCCGTGGGCCGCTGCCAGGCGTGGCCCCAATCTCCACTCAGGAGAGGCCCCAGCACTTCGTGTCTGTTGCTGCTTTAACCCTACACCTTCTTGAAAGTCAGTTTTTTAAAAAACCTGAATAGAAAATGTGTCCATTATTTATATTAAAGCACTAGGTTCCTTATTCTTCCAGGTGGAATCCCAGATGTCTGAGCCTGGAGGACACTCAGGGTTGGTGGATCTGCCAGACAGACCCCGAGAGAGAAGTAGGGAGAGCTGGTCCGATGGTCAGGGAGGGACCTCAAAGCCTGAAGGGTGAGGAAAACAAGGTGCTGGGAGACTCTCCCTGGGACCCCAGCTTCCTGCATCCTCCCAGCAGCCCAGGGAGTGACTGAGAAGAGGCTGCTCGCCTGGCTGTCTCCCGTTTTCCCTGGACACTGAGCTACTGAGTGCACACAGCAAGGCCGGCCATCAGGGCACTTCTGGTCCTCAGACAGGGTAGAAAGCTGGGGGGCTGTCGTTCCTGCACAGCCACATCTCCCGTGTGGCCAGGAAGCTTCCAGCGGCCTGAAGAGCCCTGCCCAGAGGGAACTGCCCTGTGGTTGGCCCATCTCTCCAGGTACCTGCTCCAGGCTTACCGCAGGCTCCGCCACCAAGTCACCAGCTCCTGCGGTGGGTGGAATCAAGGTGGGTAGCATGAGCCTCTGCTTTGGCAGCCCGGCCCTGTGTCCATAGTAGTTTCAAAGCGCCTTACTTCACGCGGCCTTTCTCCTGAGACCAGAGCTGTCTGGGCAGGTGGGCGGCCCTGCCCTGTGTGCCCAGGTGAGGAGGGAGGCCAGTGGGCTGGGCCTGTGTGTGGCCGGCTCGCCAACTGTGCTTATGCCATCCATTTTGTGCCTTAGCTTGGACTTCAGTGGTGCACCCAATGTGTTGTATTAACGCTTATGGAGAGAATTGCTTTCCTCAAAGAAGACCACTGACTGGGACAAGGCATGGACCAGCAATGGGGGCACACCCACAGGGAGAGGGTGAACAGGAAGGGCTCTGCAGAGGGGGGTAAGTCAGAGGTGGCAGAAATGCCTGCTGTAATTTAATCACCCACCTACCCCTGTCTTGTTTCTGAGCACCCCCATCTCCCAGTGGCCTTGCTGTCACTGGCTCAGTTGTACTTGGAGGGACAATGAGTATGGACGCCTGCCCCCCAGAGGCCACGAGGCCCCAGAACCCCCTTCTGTGGATGTTTCCTGTCCCCCCCACAATTGGGGCATGTGACCCAGCATGACCTCAGTGTATGGTGTCCCTGCTCTTCCAATCTGGAGCAGGCGACAGGAAGATAGATGAAACCCCCGGAGTGTCCATCCACCCAACCTGGGCACCAGCCGCTCTGTCTATGAGGCCAGCTCTAACATCAGCTCCCGGCTCTCGGAGCTCCTGGGTCCTGCCACTGCCTACCCTCCATGTCCATCCTGTGACCTTCAACACGGTCCCAACAGCCTCCCTTCCCTGCTGGTTCTGAGAGCATCTGAGATCACTGGTTGACAGCAGAGAGCAATGCCAGGCTTTGGGCAAGGAGGAGCCAGAATGGCAGAGAAGCTGTGTTTGAGGCCCTGTTGAGCCAGGTTCTGGGGTGAGTAGGACCTTGGGGTAAGCAGAGGTGGCTATAGTGGCACAGCAGGAATCTGGGGCTTGGAGGGGTCAGCACAGCTGGCAGTCAGCATCATGTGCCCCAGGATGTGGTGAGCAAAGGACAGAGATTGTGTCAACCCTGTTTGCAAGTCTCAAACCAGTTTGGCTACTCATTTCTGGCCAAACAAGCCCCTGCTTGCCCATCAGAGACAGCCTTGTCCCTTTCATAGTTTTTAGCTTCTGGGAAATTTTCCCTATAAATCACACTTTTCTACTAACAAATGGTTTAAAGGAGACAGGTGGGTGCTGGTATTACTGCCGCAAAGTCACCCAGAGCATCTCACCATGGCCCCCTGAAAGGGGCTGCTGGTCCAGCCCAGGCTGGGCACTGGGGGAAGCTTCCTGGCCCCCAGCCATCCCACCTGCCTCCCAGGGCTGCCTTTTCTCCTAAAATGCTTTAAACCTCACAGTGAAGGCCCCAGGCTGCTGGGCAGGATGCAGCTGTGCACCATGCCCCCCCCAACTTGTTCCCCCACGGAGCCGCAGCATCTCAGGCACAGCGGTCCTCCCACTCAGCCTCTGCCACCCTCACCAGCCCTATGGTCCACCCTGGAGAACCTGTCCCTGCAGAGTCCAGGGAAACACCAGTGGCACGTTCCAGCTCTTCCACATACACATGGGTTTAGCTTCCACAGAGGGAGGGCATTACTCAATGGCCATGTGCATGCTTGGTGCCAGGGCAAGTGCAGATGGACTTGGCTGTGCTGGCCTTTTGTGTAGGAGGAAACAGCTCTGTGGCTGCTGGGTGGCAGGGCCTTTGCTCACCTGACCCCCCAACCTGGAGGCCACACTGCCCTGCTGCCAACAGACCACACAGCCAGAGAGCAGCTTGACTCAGGGACTTGACTGCATACATCGTCACATAGGTAACGACCCCACACTGGGCTCAGAGTGACTGCAGGTGACTCAGCTATTCTCTTGCTGTCCTTGTGAGACTTAAGGGATGAAGAGCTCACCCACAAAGAAATGTGTGCCATTAGCCAAGGCTCTTCTGATGAGAAATGCCTAAAATTGCCCAAATGGCTAAACGAGAAACACCTGCCATTGGTCCTGTATCACCCGACAAGAATGCCCATCACAGTCCATCCCTGTTTCAGTCGGGCACCAGCAGCGTGTATGTGAAGAGAGGTGACAGGATTCCAGGGCAGCTAGGCTGACACCTGGAGGCTGGGAAGTCCTGAGTGCAAGTGGCTCTGTCCAGGTCTGAAGGGCTCAGAGTTGTGGGGGTGGTGGGTCAGTGGTGCAACTCTCAGTCCTGGGCTGGAGGGCTGAGATCCTGGAGCAGCTGGAGTAAGGCCTGGCATTCGAAGGTCAGTGGGCCTGTGGCTCTGATGTCCAAGGTCAGGAGAAGGGGCTCTGGCCCTGGGAAAGAGTGAGAATTCACCTTGCTCTGCCTTTTTATGCCACTGGGGCCCAATCTGGGTCTTCATAGACAGGCAGGTCTTCCCCACCTAGTCCTGAACTCTCACTGGCCCCACAAACGCCCTCACAGACATACCTGGGCTGCCCAGGGATTCCGCTCATCTGCCAACACACTGAAGGGGACGGGCTTGTGCCACCAAGGCTTGAGAGTGACACTTGAGGCTTGACACTTTCCCCCACCATGATCAAGGTCACAGGGCCCTCAAAGAAATCCCTCATCACTCCTAGGTCACCCAGGAAAACCCTGTAATCAGCCCTGGATCCCCCTGGAAAGAGTTGGACCTGGGTCCCCAACAGGAAGTGCCCAAAGTGTGTGTTGTGTCCCTGCCAATGGGTATTTCACCTGTCATTTCTCTGGCTCTTCCAACATGAAGCATCTCTGAAAAGCCCTGGATCCCTCAGAAGAAAAGTCTGTCATCAGCTCCTGGACTGCCCACGCCTGCTGTTAGTTGCTGGGCCAGTGGGCACTTTGGGAAATGCTCCTCCAAGGGCCGGGGTGGGCTGGTACCCCCCCTCCCCCCAGCTATTGTTCCAGCCTCCACCCCAGATGTCTTCAGTGTGAGGCTAAGCCCTAGGCCATCCCTTTGATCCTGAGACTGGGTGGTTTGAGTTCCCAGGCTGTGCCGCAGCCTGTGGCTAGCTGGACAGGGCGGGTGGAAGGTGCCATCTCATGTGGAGGCCACTCTGAGTCCAGGGCCCTCGCATAGCTGCTGTGGCACCACTGATGTGCTGAGGCCTGGACCCTGTGCTCAGCTGTCCTGGTGTGGACATGTCCTTGTGTGTAGTGAGCACCTGGGGGGTGGGAGGTCCCTCACTGCAGCACCTTCAGTCTGGGTCATCTTTGCTCTGCCAGCAGCAGGTTGCCCATGTGTGCATGCCCAGCACTCTGCAGGCAGGGGCTGTCAAAGAGGGGCAATCAGAAACACCCTGCCTCTCTGCTTGTGAGAGAGGCAGCTGCCCAGGGACACTCGTCCAAATGGGTCACTTGCATCTATTCCGTGTCCCTAGTGCCCTGCTGAGCCAAGCTGGGGGAGCTCCCACTGCAGGTCTGGGTTAAACAGCCCCTCACAGCCCTAACATTGAGAGTCTTCAGGGAGAGACTAGCCCTGAACATGCCCAACCCTGCCCTGTGCTCCCTGCCCCATGCTGTGGTCCCAGCCCTGCTCTGTGCTCCCTGCCCCGTGCTGTCCTGCCCTGTGCTCCCTGCCCCATGCTGTGGTCCCAGCCCTGCTCTGTGCTCACTACCCCACACTGTGCTCCCAGCTCTGTACTGTGCCCCCTGCATTGTGCTCCTGGCCCTGTGCTCTCTGCCCTGTGCTCCCTGCCCAGCACTGTGCTCCCTGCCCCACACTGTGCACCCTGCCCCGTGCTCCCTGCCCTGTACTGTGCTCCCAACCCTGCCCACACTCCCTGCCCCGTGCTGTGCTCCCAACCCTGCCCCACACTCCCTGCCCTGCACTATGCTTTCTGCCCTGTGCTGTGCTCCCAACCCTGCCCCACACTCCCTGCCCCGTGCTGTGCTCCCAACCCTGCCCCACACTCCCAGCCCTGCACTGTGCTCCCAGCCCTGCACTAAGCTCCCTGCCCCATGCTGTGCTCCCAACCCTGCCCCACACTCCCTGCCCTGCACTGTGTTCCCAGCCCTGCACTGTGCTCCCTACCCCATGCTATGCTCCCAGCCCTGCCCCACACTCCCTGCCCTGTGCTGTGCTCCCTGCTCTGCCCTGTGTGCCCTGCCTGACACAGCTTCTCACTACAATTTGAGACCATGGTTGGAAAAGAATGGGGTCCACGTGTGCCATCCCTCAAGGAAGTCCCCAGGCTGTGCCTCCCAGAGCCTCCCACCTTCAGGCTCCAGACCCTTCACTCCCTAGACTCTGCTGGCCTCTCCCCCAGGCCCTTCCTGGGTCTTCCCCCAAGCTCTGTCGTTTCCCTCCCTCATGCCTGTCCCAAGCGGGTGGACACTGAGATACTCCTGGCCTCCCATGGGCTAAGGCTGCTGGGTATTGCTCTGTTTGCCATAGTTTTGACCTCTGGAAAAAGTCATAATTTGTTTTAGGGTGTGACCTGATACAAGGATGCTGGATGCTGGTGAGAGATAGACATAGTGCTGAAGGCTAACACCACACCTGGGGAGCACCGGTGTCTCATCCTGCAGGCCCAGAATAGCCCCGCAGGAGGACAGCACTTTCCCCAAAGCACGTGAGTGGCTCCCGGCGTGGGATGAACCCAGGTGCCTTGCTATCTCGCTATGGGATCCTCAACCACCTACCACCTGCCCTGCCTCAGGCAGATGCTTCTCAGTCCTGGTCTCCTCCAGAGCGCACTCCCCAGCTCCTCTGTGCCCTCATGCTGGGGATCTTGGGGCCACCCCACTGCCTGTCTGAGCATCATCTACGTTGTGCTGAGATGAGAAGATGGCTGAATTCTGAGGCCCAGCAGGCTGAGGGCAGCAAAAGCCCAGGTGGACACCACAGGGAGGGCAGCCCCTGGCCCTGGGCATCTGTCCTCAAAGGAAGGCTGGATGAATGCAGTGTCTTTTGCCTTCTGGAAAGAAATAGATGTTTTTAATTATAAGACAATGAATGAACACATTTGGAGCATACGGGGCCGTGTGAGGACAACTCAGCTTTCAGGACCACCCATGAGCCAAGGTCGCTGGGCCCACCACAAAGGCCCTTCCTCACTGGACTCCAGCTCAGGGCACAGAATGTGTGAGGCAGAAGAGCTGGCCAGCCCTGCATCAACCCGGCCTTAGCTCCACCTGAGCCATGGGCACCAGGCATTCGGGGGGGAGGGGAGAGAGCACAGGTGGGGTCAGTCCTTCTGTGCTGCGAAGTTTCGATGCGAGTGCGCTCTTTTTGCAGGCACACCTGGGTGTGTGATTCTTGCACCCAGCACTCACTTTGAGCATGTCAATGTTGAGCATCTGCCCAGGTGGGTTTGTTCTATAGACCCTGTGGAGAAGGTGAAATGCCTTTCCCAGGACCAGTCGGGTCTGTCCCATGAAGCTCACCAGGCCCTGTGGCTTGTCCACCTTCTTTAGGACAAGCAGAATGTTCAACTTGCCCCGAGAAGCCGAGTTCTGACAGAAGCTCAGGCAGACCTGAAGCACCTGCCTGCTCTGAGGAGGCTGTGCCTTACCTGCCCCTGCCAGGGAAGGCAGGCCACGCGCCGAGGCAGGGCCCTCTCCTCTGCCCCAACTTCCCTGAGTGACAACTGTCCTGAGGTTGTGAACAAGGTCAGAGGTCAACTGCACGAGGGCCAGAGGCTTCTGCAGCTCAAAGACAAACTCGGGGTGAAATGTTATACTCTGAGGGTTACTCACAGAAAAGCCTCACCCTAGGAGTCTCAAGACCCCATTTGGAATTTGAAATTAAACTTGAAATTTTAAATGTGTTTACTTTTATAATTTTGGGAAAAACTCTCGTGGGGTAGAAGAAAACAGAAAACTTTAACAGTAGCTGGGCCGGCTCCTGGAGAGAAAATAGGTCTAGTGGACAGCCCCACACAGGGCCCTACCAGCAGCAGCCAGCACTCGGCTCCTCTGGGTCAGAAGGGCCAGGTCAGCTATGCATCCTGGTGTACGTGGGGTGAGGCAGGGCCCCAGATGGCAAATCGGAGGGTTCAGCTGTGTGGATAGGCCTGACTCACCTGTGGCTTGCATCCTGCCAGGCTCCCTGGGGGTGGGAAGCAGTTTCCAGGGCCTGCATGGGGGCCAGGGAAGGGCCCTTCCTAGAAGGTGCTTGAGTGTGGTCAGCAACTCATCTGAAAACCTAGGTCTGCTGCGGCTTGGCTGTTTTCCTTGCACTTGGTACATGTGGCCTGAGAGTGGCCATGTGGAAGAATGAGGCCTCCCAGCTTCCCTGAAGGTGCCTGAGAGGGCTGAGCAGGAGCATCCACTACCAATCCAGCAGCTAATGCATAGCTCAAGCAGCGTCCCTGCACAGCACAACAGGCCCGGGGGCAGGCCACATGTCCAGGGGAAGGAGCAAGTGTGGAAGTCTGAATCGTGGGGCAGGTCGAGAAGGCGCCTGCAGATATGTGAGTAAGTGCAGTGGATATGGACCGACCGGCACGCCCCGGGCCTCTCCTCCCACCACTCTCTCGGCTTCACTTCATCCTTTTCCACTCACCTGCAGACGTTGCCCTCAGACAGCAAAGCAGCTGTGTTACCCTGGGCGTAGTGCCACTGGCACACTCGGCTTCTGAGTTGAGCAGATAATGCTGCATGGGCTCCAGCTCCTCAGGGGCGAATTGCTGTGTCCTCTAGTGTGTGGATTGGAAACGTGGGATTAACACCTGGATCTAATTCTACCCTCTGCCCCCTCCCTCCCTCCCTCCATCTTTCTTTCATTTAATAAACATTTTAAACTTCATACCCTGTGACAGATGCTGTTTCAGGATCTAGGAGTAAACAAAAACGATGAACTAGAAATAGTACACGCCTCCAGGGCAGGCAGTGTGCGGGGAGCCAGGCTCTGTGGTCACAGGGTGCCCTGGATTCCACCCAGCATGGACAGGTGGCACCACAGGTTAACTCGGGAGCTCTGAGGCAAGTAGTCCCAGAACTGTAGAAGGTTCCAGAAAGAAGAGATGTGATGACTGGAGCTTAGTCTCAGCAGGGCATCAGAGAACAGCCAGTGAGATGCTCAAGCTCAAAGATGTGGACCTGCAGCTCTCACTGGGGGACTTGGACCTGCAGGTGGCAGGTGAGCAGGGCAGTGGAGAGGTCTGGATTTTATCCCTTGGGAAACCACAGGGTGGCTTCAACAGCTCAAAGAAACATCAGAGTTTGCTTTTTAATGAGGTCAGTGCAGGATGGGGCCTGGAAGAACAGGCAGACATGTTGGAGCTGTGGCTATTACGACACAGCCCAGCCCCACCATAGGATCAGCTGCCAAAGGCCAACACCTGCTCTGAGGCATCCTTTTTACAAAAAGGGCTTGGAGGTTATGAGCAGGGTCATTCAGGGCCCTTAGCATAGAGGTATCTTCTGAGAAACATCAGTCCCCCCCGTACAGTCTGTGGGAGAGTCCCGAGCACACAGGCTCCTGTCAGAAGTGTGCCCTTAACGCCGTCATAGAAGTGGGAACCCTGGGGACAGTCGCTGAGTGAAGGGTGCAGGATCCTGTCTCCAGGACTTGCTAAAGTTGAGCATGGCATAGGAAGGAAACTTAGCATGAAGTAGTTACAGTCAAGGATGTGAGGCAGCTTCCTCCCGGAAGCTCCCTCAACTACTAGTACAGGGTTAATTCCTACTTATTAAAAGTATTTTTGAGAAGTATCAAGTTTGGTTAATTAATGGAAATTTAAATTTGTAAGAATAGTAAAGATTCTTATATAATATTTCCATCTAACTACTGCTACATCCATTTAGGTAAAAACACTTTAAAGAAACAGCGTCGTCTGGGGTTATCTTGGAGCATCCCTCGCAGTGCAATGGCGGAATCCCCAAGCCTCCCTTCCAGCCCCACTCCCCTGTGGTCTTGGGAACAGACTACAGAGCCCACGGGTGGGGTCACCCAAGCTCCCCCCCAGTCCACTGCTCACTAAGTCTAAACATGTCAAAACAAAGCTCTTAGCTCCTCTCACTGCCAGGGGCACGAGGGACACACTTTCTAGTTTGTAGATGATGAGCGTGTTTTCCCAGGGGTTTCGACTGTGAAAGTGGGAGGCAGAGGGGTGTGTCTGGGCGTAGATGTCACCCTGGTGTGGTCTGCAGGAGCGAATGGCCCTAGCGGGGAAGCTGTATCCCTGGATACTCTGCTGCCATTCTGCTGGCCCAGCGCTGAGCTTCAGTGCCAAGATCTCTGAGGCTGCGTCAGCATTATCACAGCTGAGTCAGTGTCCCTCAGCCTCTCTCACTGCACAGGCATTTCCTTCCTGTGTAAGGACGCCCAGTGCCTGACTGGACACTCACACGTGATCGGGTAGATCCTTCACCATGCCACATACAAAACTAAATTCCAGTTGTCTTCAAGTGCTAATAAACACACAAACTGCCAAACTACTGAAGTAGCAGAACAGCCACTGGGGACATGGTCGACTCCAGGTCTGATGGAGGAGCCCAGAGCCCAGATGGCCGTCAGCCCTGAAGGCAAGTGGCCTTTGAAGCCCCTGGCTGGTCAGACTCCAGGCACCAGCCACATGCCAGCCTTACACCAACAAGGATGCTGTTATGGACCACAACTCACAAAGTACTGGAACCCACGAGTTCTCGGTCATACTAAAACTATGATTCCTACCTTTGGTCATTGTTGTGTGATATTCTGAACAACATTGACAAAAAGCCATTAATAAATACCATTATCGTCATTAAGCCAAATAAATGACTATAAGATTTAAAAATACTTTAGAAGGAACTTCCTTTGTGAGCAATTTATTCTGTTAAAGCAGTGGTTCTCAACCTTCCTAATGCCACGGCCCTTTAATACAGTTCCTGTGGGTCACGACCCACAAGTTAAGAACCACTATGTTAAAGAATTCTTTAAAATCTTTAAAATATATATTTATTAAATAACGGTTATTCTTGGAGGATGCCAGTGAATCAAATTAAAAAGATAGACAAATAAAGGGAAACAATCTAGCATTAATCTTGTGTTTTAGAGGAATTGCCGTGCTATGAAGTCAAACAGATGAGCGAAAGTTTCCCTTCTATGAGCTTCACGCTGCTAAATGAGGGATGATGGGGATGAAACTGCCCTGCACAGCCATGGTCAGCATCCCAGGGCGGGCACCATGATGATGGCCCAGCAGTCACCGGCGCTGCTGCTAGGGGTCTTGCCTAGTGACCAGACTTGGGTGTGACTCGCACACAGGCTGAAGAGGACAGTGCCTGTGACAGCCGGGCCCCAGGCCTTGCTAGCCAGAAGGCAGAGACACAAAGGACCACGGCTGTTTTCCCTGAGATAAGTTACGTGAATGAGGGAAGATAGGGAAGAACGTAAGTTCAGAAGAGATGTAAGACCCATGAAGCCACCAGCATGTGTAAACCTGACCTGCCTCATGATTCAGACGTAGTAAGGAGGGCAGAGAGTGTGCAACAACTCAGCCCTAAAGCCCGGCCAGCTGTCTGACATCACTAAGGAATTGCCAGTAACTTCCTAAACATGGCAACCATATTGGGGTCACATTTTATTAAACTAGCTTTATCTTTCGGGGGGGTTGCCCAACATAATGTAGGGTGAGGGAGCAGGTGGAAACGTTCTGGTTTGAGGACCCTTACCTCTGGTTCTCATGGAGACCAAGTCCTTGGTGAGTCCTGTTTGGCACTCGTCCCTCATCCTTGACCTGTGCTGGTGCTGGCTGGAGCCTGGTGGGCCCACCACTCTGTTCTTCCTATTAGGAAATTGTAAATTATAGTGGAAGAAAATATGAGAATACTTGCTACTGGGAGATGGAGAACTTCTTATGTGAAGCATGAAATTCTGAAGTCCAGAGAAAGCCTCATATCAAAGCAACAATAAACAAATAATATAACTTTTCTGTGTCAAGCTCTGCCATAAAACAGAGACTGGTAGCCTGAAAAGAAACACTCGAGACAGTCCCGGCAAGGACAGCCGGGGACGTGCGGGGAAAGTCGTCTTTTGAGTCCTTCAAGAGACGAAGCTTGAGTGTTCTGGGAAACAGTGCCCCGGGAAGGCATAAAGTGCATTTGACCCATCAGGTTGGTGGAGCTGGAAGGATCCCTACGGCCAGCACCGCTGGGAGTGCTCCAGCAACATCTTTGAGAAGGAGGCATGGCCAGATTCATTCCAAATTAGAATCATCAGCTTGGACTGAGCAACTCCCCCGGAGAAACCATCCTAAGAGCAACTTACCTGTGGACATGGATCTTCACAGTAGGAGGCATCCCCAGGGTGGGCGCTGGGGCTCAGTCAACTTACTTCCCTCAGAGCTGTTTCCCCACATGCGTTCCTGCCCTTTCCTGTGGCAACGGAGGACACTGGCTGAGGTCTAGAAGTGGAAGTGAGCAGTGACCTCCCAAGGTGAGGGTGGGGCCAACAGAAAGGCCAGCTGATGTTCCCTGAGATACAGGGAAGGAGACTAGAAGGAAAAGAAGGGATGAGAGAGACAGACAGAGACAGAGAGGGAGAGACAGAGACACAGAGGGAGAGACAGAGGCAGAGGGACAGAGAGAGAGAAGGAAAGGCAGGGGCAGAGATACTTGCACACTCTCCCTTTCTGTGGATCTTTAAGATGTTGTGTGTGGCGGGAGCCCCCAGGACACCAAGAGCTGCCTTCACCACCATCAGGCACAGGTGCACCTTGGATGCCTCCTAATTCCCAAGATAGGAGGCACAGATTATGCCACAGATTACTCAGTGGCCCCCAGAGGTGGAGTGCACCCTGGGCCGTGTACATGCCCACAAGATCAGGAGGCCCGGGGGAGACAGGGCAGACAAGCAGGCATCTGAGAGAGCTAGTGGCTTCTGGGGGCAGGGTGACAGCTGGTGAGTTGTGGCTCCTCTGTAGAAGCCATCAGCCCGGGAGGGAGGTAAATCATGATCCCTGAGGTCAGAGCCCCACAAGTTCTCAGGATTCTGCCGCCCTCACCCCGGGAAGGTAAGCAAAGTCCCCATGTGTTGTCATCACTCAAAGGGCCCTGGAGGGAGAGGAGGGACACCCCCAGAGAAAGCCCTGGCAAGTGGCAGCTGAGTCCAGGAGGGATTTAGATCAAAGGCTGCAGCTGTGACCGGCGGGGGGTGAGCAGCCCTTCAGAAGGGGCCGGGGGTGCTGGGCCTGAGGAGGCCCTATGGACTGCTGTTGCTGGGCCTCTCCCTGAGGGCCCTGGGCCTGCTGTGTCTGGGACTGCTCTTGTGTCAGACCCTTCCCTGATGGGGCTGTTAGCAGAAGGGCCCCCATGTGCTCTGAATCACACCTGCCACCTGAGGGTGTGTCTGAGGCTCTGGGCCTTTCTCATGGCCAAGGCAAAGCTTTTCTTCTGGGGTGGATATGAAAAAAGGGGACCTGGAGGGTGGGGAGGCAAGAGCCACTTGGCACAGTTCTGCTCCGGAATCTGGTAAATCAGCTAACAGGAAAGTGCCAAATGACCATCCTACCCAGGAGTGGAGGCTCCCAGAGGGCAAGTTTTCCTAAGACCTCACCTGGCTTCCCCACCTAGGACGAGGCTGGGGAACCCCAGTCCCTGTGACTCTAATGGGCTTGTGGGGCCATGTCAGAATTCAGTAAGGTCAGTGTCTCCGAGAAGCCAATAGGAGCTCAGGCCTGTTAGGGCCACAATGCCTGAGTCCAGAGATAGATACAAGCTGCTGTGGGCACTCTGGGCCACCTCAGACCTCAGACAATGTTCAGGGACAGGAAGGGGCCTCAGGGTCAAGCACAAAAGATATGCGGCAGGCAGGGTTACAGGAAGGGGCACTGGTGTCTGCACTCAGGGGCCTGTGGGCTGGGTCAAGGTCACCCATAGCCTGTTCAGGGCAAGCAGAGGTTGCAGGAAGGCCCCTGCCCAATGGTCCCAGAAAGGTGGTCCCAGGGCCCAGGGACTGGAGACCTCAAGGTTCCACCTGAGTGGACTTTACCTCCTTAGTCTCAGAAGCACAACTGGGGACACAGCGGTCGGCCTCGCTGAGCAGGGCCCACCTTCTCCCTCCCAAAGTCAGCAGGGCTGTGTGGCTTTTGGTCCTGGCCCGGCCACCCTTCAGAAGGCAAAGATGGCAGCAGCCCCACGGCTATTCTCTGTGGCCCAGAGATGGCTTTGGTCACATTGTGGAAATAGACACCTCAGTAGAAAAGAGGTAGCTTTCCAGTGGTGGCCATCCCAGCCCAGCACAAGGGAGCCGGGTTAGCCATCCATCAGCACTTCCGGGTCTCCTGGGAACAACAGCAGGGACCCTGTCTCTACTGGCCCCCCTGGAAGAGCCTCAGGACAGGGCCGGGTCCTGCTGACTCACCCAGTCTCAGCCTAGACTTACGAGCCTGCTATTCTGTATCTTTGAAACCTTCTGAGTACCTGGTTTATTAGGGGTCAGGCCAGCTTCAAACTGAGCCCTACTGAGATCCCTTTCTCTGTAAATAGCTGCTGAGCTGATCTGGCCTCAGATCAGCTGAGACCCAGTTAAAAACATACACAAACCATCAGAATTTCAAATCAGCCCAAGGACGCTGGTTTCAGGAAGATGAACTTCCCACCACAGGGCAATTCCAGAGTCAGGTCACCAGCCCGGCATGGGGCTCAGCCCTGTGGCTCCTGTTGGTCCATTCTGAGCCATGCCCCAGGCTCAGTTCACTGTGTGCCAGTGTTAGAAGCTGCCTCATTTTCCAGAGTGCCAAGGGCAAGATGCCCCCGCCTGTGAATGTGAGTGGGAAATCCCTCCTTCCCCTTGGACCTCAGCTCAGCCCAGCCCGCTTTTCTTTTTTTGTCTTTGTCCACCATCTGGCAGGACCAAGGGGATGAGCTTGGAGACACCACCAAAGCGGTGATGTCTGCCGGTGGCCTGCTTGTGGGACCTTTGATCTGAACATACTGGTCTGAAATCTGGGACTTCATCCCCATGTGATTGTGTTACCATCCTCAGGAAGAGATGCTGCCCCAGGGCCTTGGGCCCTGCTTGGCACCCTGTCCAGCAGGCCTGGGGTGGTGGCCAGGGACTGACACATCTGAGTGCTTGGATGGGGTGGGGTGTTGCCTCCTGCTGCTTCTGGAGCTTCTAGAAGGGTGAGGACCTCCCAGCTTTGGCCCAAGAGCAAGAAAAGACCAGCAGGTGCCAGGCATGATTGCAGTGAAAGGCCACTATTGTTGGTCAGCTCTGCAGCCTCTCTGATGCTCAGGGTCCTCATCCAAACATGACCAAACCACCTTTCCAGGGGTTTTGCCCCTGAATGTCCCCCCTGCTGGGACAGCAGGGCACTGGCACCACCCAGGGGCCTACCCTGTATGACTGGTGGGGCCAGCCAGGGGCCAGCATAGCTTCCCAGACAGGACAGGTCCCAGGATGTTCCAGCAGAGGATGCCACGGGCATGCAGTAGGACTGCCAGGCCTTCTGTCCAGTCCACACACAGGGCAGAACTGCAGACGTCAGACTGAAGAGTTCTGGAAAAAGAGAGCAAGGATTTTCTGCTGCCTTTCAGCCTGATGTGGAGCAGCAACGGAAGCCGAGTCCCCATTCCTGAGACTGAGATGCTCCCTGTGCTGTGACCAGAGTCTGCCGAAGCCCAAGAACGTATCTCTGTGTGTCATTCGTGGTCTGCCGGGCAAATGACTGGCCACTGCTGGTCTCTTGAGTCTGTTGACAGGAGGACCCCCCCCCCCCCGCTCATTCTGATTAAGGAATACAGCCCCTGGGTCCATGGGGACCGACCCCACTGTGTCCTCACCTTATGGCCCTCCCGTACTGTGTGGGCTGTGGCATTGGTCCAGGCTTCACTGAGTGTGATGACCTCTTTTTGGTGTTAAAAAGTTTTGTGGACCAAAGTGTCTCTGCATTAGTAGGCTGAGGAAGCACTCTCGGTGATGGGGACACCTGCAGCACACGTCTATTTTCTTTATCGTGCATGTGACCCTCTGGGCTACACA
>CAUYPK010090208.1:0-25537 GCA_963574355.1 Loris lydekkerianus
ACACCAGACTCGATGGCCGAGAAGGTGTGGATGAAATACATCTGAACAAGACAGGCATCAAAAGCAATGAACTTGTAGTTAAACCAGAATATGCCTAACATAGAGGGCAAAGTACAAAGGACAAGCCCCATGTCTGCCAAGGCCAGCATGCACAGAAAGTAGTACATAGGGATATGCAGGGATGATTCAGACTTGATGGTAGAGATGATGACACCATTGCCAAAGAGGGCAATGGCATAGATAGCACCCAGCGGGAATGCCATCCAGTAATACTTTTGCTCAAGCCCTGGAATTCCAGTTAAGACAAAGTAAAGATGTTGGAAGTGGGAGTGGTTATTATCTGCCATGATGCCAATGTGAAGTAAGCATGGGAAGAGAGCTGGTTGGATCCTCAAGAGTGGCTTCCTAAAAATACAGTGACAGAGATTAACAATAAGTTAGACTCTGACTTCCTTGGGAGTGGAGCTATTTTATTTCCACCCCAGAAATAAAATAGTGGATGTGTATGTAAAAGGGAGGGAAATGTGGAAGAAAACGGAATCCCTGAAATTACTACTCTATGGTGTGTTCTGTTCAGGGAGTTTCCACTGACAAAGGGGAAAATTACTCAAGTAAAAATGCCATATTTAGTTTAAAGCACACACTGTAGGCAAAACGTTTTCTGCCTCTCCTGTACTTTCTTCCCTCTTTTTTATCAATATCATATAAGTTGTTGATTCAAAGCCTCAGGACATAACAACCCAGACAATATAAATATAAGAGTCAATGTAAAATATGAATTTTTTGATTACCCATAAAGGATACCATTCCCACCCATTATACTCCTGATGCCAAGGAATCTTGTAAAGGTGACAGATCATATATCTATGGCAGGGGTAAAATGGCTATGCTTCTGTTTGATCATGACCCTCTTTCCTTCCCATTGAGGCTGGATGAAGCCTTAGAATCATTCTCAACTGAAGAACTGCAGGCAGTCACTTCAATTGTGCAAAAAAAAAAAAAATGTGTTTACTATTTCTGTATTAGTGAACATAGGGGAAAGCAAATTATAACAATTTTGGAAAAGCAACAATAGCAATTCTTTTTTACAGTAACCCATTCTGTCCAAAAGAAAGTAAGACACCCAGGGCTCACCTGAAGCCCTTTTCAGAATCAAAATTATCTGGCAATCTTATATTGCTAAGACACAGTGATCATGTTACACCCTGACTGAGTCAATATGGAGGCCTCATTGGAGTTCTGGAAAGTATGTGCACACTGCCAGAACCGGGAATTACGTTTACTCCCAAACACCCGTTGATGGAGTTCGTTGACTTTGGACACGCTTGCCAGTCACAGGTAGAACATACTTTCTTTGAAAAGCCTGAAAAGCCCTCAAATATAAGGCACTTATCAGTTGCTTTGATAAATGATTGGAAATTAAGTTGACTAAGAGGCAATGTAATGTTAAAAGCATGGACTCTACATCCACATATCCTGTCTTCAGATCCCAAATCCCCCAGTCTTCATGTAGCCCCTACATATGTAAGGTTGGACAAGTTAGCAAACTCATTCTAGAAAAAGGGCACATACCTCATTGCTGAATATCACTACAGTCACCAGATGGCCAAGGGAGTACTTCAAAGGCAACTATAGTGACATTTAGCAATAAGGTATGTAGCACTTTTTCTAGGATGAGTTCACTAACTTAATTGTCCAACCTCATATGTGAACAATAATAACACCATTTCACAGATCAGTGTGTGTAAAGGCCCCAGGGAGGAAAATATGGTCTTCTTATTATGTTTACTGGGAATTAAAAAGTTCTGCTATTTCACATACTCTAAGCATTGATATTGGATTTATTTTTTCTTATTTGTTGTTCATTTGGGTTTTTTGATCAGAGTTCTTGCAATCACTGAAAGTGAAAACTAATAGATTCTCTTCTCTTCTTTCAGAAAGAAGCACATTTATTCTTTATAATTTTTAACCCTCTTCTCTGTGTCAAGCATCATCCCCCATCTCCCCCACTATATATATGACCAAGCCTTCTTATAATGATCCAAAAACCGTAATATAACTTTTCAAAATCTCCTAAAAAATCCTCTTTTAAAGATTTATTATGCTTGCTTCAGTATTAACCAGGTTATTTTATCTTACTACTATAAAATATTCACTTCCTTTCATTGTTCTTATGTAAGATGTAAGATTTATCTTACATGATCTCTTATTAAGACAGGTAACAGTTCAAATATGTTCCCTCTTATATTACCAACATATAATTTCTGTACTTCCAATAAAATGTTTAGTTTTTGTGTGTCTTAGTGAATTTTTAGGGGGGGGGAATGTTCTTGTTAAGTTTCCCAAACAACTCTAATAACCAATGGGAATGAGGAAAAATTTTTAAGTGAGCAAGTGAGAGAAGGCAGAAGAAAATAAGGTGGGAGGAAGGAAGGAAAGAGAGAAAAGGGGAAAAAAAAAATTTGAAAATGGCAGAGGTAAAAATTAGTCTATTTCATATTTTACTAATTAAAAATCTGAAGCCCAGAAAAACAAAATAAATTTCCCTGAGTCAATTATCTTTTTAGTTGAAAAACAAATGAGAAAATGGGAGTGGAGTAGGGAGGGCACATCCTCATGGAGAAAAGTCACCATTAAGTGCAATGGGACCTTAAGGACTCACTTAGAGAAGATAGAGTCAAAATGCCTCTCCTGACCAAGACTTTTACTCCATGACAAGGGTCCTCAGATTTTATTATTTATCTATGTTGCCCAGTGTCTGGAAAAGTTCTGCCTTTGAAAGTCTTCTCTGATCTGCGTCATCTGCTGTCTACACTTGTACACTTAGGAGATAAAAGACTGTGTAAGCATGTCATACCTGCACCTAAGCTCTCACAAGCTATGTGACCTCATTATAGATCCTAGATTGAAAAAGCAAGTAGAAAATAAATTATAAAATATCTCCATTATAAGAATACCAGAAACAAAACAAAACAAAAAGCCCCAAATCCCTTTCATTTCCAGGTTTTCAGACTTTCTAGGACATTTGGAGATACTACAATCAGATTGGGACTGGTCTTAAAATAGAATTTTACCTTTTATCATTCTGAGACATCACAGACAGCAAGGACCTGAGGAAAGAGGGATAAAATCCCTCTTCATTAACTGTAAACATCCCTCATCTGATGATAAAGGCACAGAACTATTTTCTCAAGAGGACCATTCTCAAACTTCATTCTTTTCTAGATGAAAAAGATTTTAAAGAGTCAATGACTAACCAACAAAATGCTATACATGCAGTATTCTAAAGATGACACTTACCTCCTGCCTACATTAGTTCCAGTGACTGGAATCCCCTACCTTCAAAGGCAATGCATCTACCATACTGGATCAGATACCTACCCACCTCTTAGAAACGGGTCATGTAAACATTATTATGTTAAAGAAGTGGGTTGACTTTATATCTTTCCCTTAAAGCAGATGTGAGTGGAAAAGGTAATAAGACAGAGGACACAGGTGCATGGGCTGGGAAATGAAGGACAAGGAAGACAAGGGGCACAGAAGGGAGGGGTTGGAAGCCAACTGGAGACTTCAATATTAATCATATCTGAATATATTCTACCCCAAGACCAACCTTATCCTCTGGCTTTACTCTAAAACTTACCAGGTTGCTGAGAAGAACCTCAGCTAGAAGAAGATTCTGAAGGAGCCTGAGGCTCACCTGGCAAAACCACTGTCACTACCCCTTGAGGACTTTTATGCCCTGAGTCTCTCCTGCATTCCTCTCCTTATTGTGCTCTGGAGAGTTTCACAGATTCATAAACAAAGATATTCCTGGGGAGTTCAAGACCCAGGAGGTTTTCCCAGGGCTGTCAAATCAATCCCTAGATCCTTAGATTCCCATTTCTGAGAAATGAGTTAGTATTGAGGAGGCTATTAGAAAACAGAGTGGGGGAGAGAGAGAGAGAGAGAGAGAGAGAGAGAGAGAGAGAGAGAGAGAGAGAGAGAGAGAGAGAGAGAGAGAGAATGAGAATGAGAATGAATGTTTGGGAGCTTCCAGAGGTTGGCTACTGTTCAACCACAATACCACAATCTCTTAGCCATATCACTGTCTGTCTTTCTTTCTTTCTTTCTTTCTTTCTTTCTTTCTTTTTTTCTTTCTCTTCCTTCCTTCCTCATTCCCTTCCTCCTCCTCCTCTCTCTCTCTCCCTGTTTCTCACTCTCTCTGTCTCCCTCTCTCCCTCTCTCTCTCTCTTTCTTTCAACAGAGTCTCACTCTGTTGCCCTTGGTAGAGTGCTATGGCCTCATAGCTCATGCTCAAACTCTTGGACTCAAGAGATCCTCTTGCCTCAACTCTCAAGTAGCTGGGACAGGTGCCCACCACAATACCTGGCTATTTTTAGAGATGGAGTCTCACTCTTGCTCAGACTGGTCTCAAGCTTCTGATCCCAGGAAATCCACCTGCCTGGCCTTCCAGAGTGCTAGGATTATAATCATGACCCAGAATGCCTGGCCATCTCACTGTTTCTATGACCTGAATATATGATACACCCATATTTTTCTCAAAACACAAGGAAAATAACAAAAAAATTTTCAAGAAAATGTGGTTCCATGATTTTTCCATTCAAAAGGAATTCTAACGTTGAAATGATTCCCTAATAAATAAATTTCCTCTGGTATTTTACCTGAATTTTTCACTCTTCAGTATCAAACTAATAAATCTCAGTTCAGCACCTGTAGTATAGTGGTTACAGTGCCAGCCAAATACACCAAAGTTAGTGGGTCAAACCCAGCCCAGGACAGCTAAACAACAACTGTAACAAAAAATAGCTAGGTGTTGTGGCGAGTGCCTGTAGTCTCAGCTACTTGGGAGCTTGAGGCAAGAGAATTACTTAAGCCCAAGAGTATGAGGTTGCTGTGAGCTGTGACATCACAGCACTCTACCAAGGGCAACACAGTGAGACTCTGTCTGAAACAAACAAACAAACAAACAAATAAACTATTAAGTCTAGTCTTAATTCATGGTGTGTGTAAAAGGAAAGCAAAAGTTCCTTCAGGGAATCATTAACTAATGCCTCAATCAATCCAGAGGTAATAAATATGCCACAATATCTAAGTATCACCTCCAGAAACTACTGTTCTTACCTGTCCTAAGAGTAATAATAACAAGAGTAAAAACAGCAATAATAATAATAGCAACATCCTACATTAATGCTGAGACTTATTGATTACAAATATTATTATGTTCATTTTATAATTCAATCTTTATGAGAGTCATAAGTCCTCTTAAATATAATCCTTCTGTGAAGTGGATATGGTAATTATCATCCTCATTGTTCAGAAAAGAAAACACAAAAGATTTCTGATGTAATTATAAGAATTAGATTGTAGAAATTACTTAATATAGAAAAAATAGAGCAAGAAATCTTTACTTCCCTAGGCCTGTAATGGACTTGCTGGATTTTGAACATCACCACAACAAGGTAAGGAAAAAACATTCATATAGATTTAGTTCATATCCTATGCTCTGTTATTCACTTCTCATTCATCTACATAGTCTTAGAGTAATTCTCTATTAATACAGATCACTCTTCCAATGCCATAGTTTCTCACAATATGGAATTCCTTAAGTTAGATAAAATTCATCCTTGTATGAATCCTTCAAATTATTAACAGTCAGAACTGTTCCACTTGCCATACCTTAACCTCTGTATTTCACTGCTTATAATAAATGTGCCACCTTGCAGCTCAGTCATGCTATTATTCATAGTTTTCTTCTATGTTGATACATAGGGTATCTAAGTAATTGCATAACTTTGATTATATTTTAGTTGCTCAGCCAACATTGTTTCATCACTTACCAGTTGGATTATTTGTATGTCACATAGATTAATTATGTCATTCTTGAAGTCATTCATTCATGACTTCTGTTAACTCTTTGCTATACATTGCTGGCTCAACTATACACCTAAACAAATGTTAGTGCAAGTTTTTTGTGAAATGTAACAACTTGAAAACTTAACATGACAATGCTGACTATGCAATAGGTCATATTTTATGGCACTATAAATTTAGGGAATCTATCTTTAATTGATTATTTCAACTTTGCTTGAGTTAATACTTACCTTATTCCTATGAAAAGCTATTGCGATTATTCACCACCTATCTGAATTCTCTCAACTTAATTCTTTTCCTCTCACTTTCTGTAGAAAAAACTTTACCCCTACTCATTCAAAAAGCTGTGATGATTTAATACAATTTCCTTCAATTGACCCCCTTTCAACCCTTCTTAACATCTGGCTGAACTATATTCATGCCCATCCTTCCCTTTCCAGTTTAAATTCCCCCTTTATAGATTCAATAGTAACACTAATTTACCATTATCTTTAATTCTACTTCCTACTACCTTTTAGTTTTCTCATTCTACCCTCTCCCTTGGCCACTGAATTTATGCTTATGTATTTTTAACTCTCACACAAAATCAGATTCTTTTCAAATCTATATCTCTGAAAATCACCTTTGTCTTGAATTTTAAACAGTTAACATGTTTCTTTATAGTAGTCATCTTCATCTCTGGATCACAAGGAATTTCCATAATCACCATGCCCATAACTTTGAAAGCAACTTTATGTCTTCATCTATATTTTCACTGGCTAGTTTTTTGGCTTTATAACTTAGGTAATAGTATATCCAACCAATTGCATAAAATTGGAAAATATAAATCATCTGATAAATTACATATTCTGACAATTGTATCTCCAAAATAATTCTCATATTGTTTTCTCTTTCTCTCTCTAACAATGTTACAGTATTCCAGGTCTTCTATTTCTCTTATATAGACTTCTTCAACAATACTCTAACATTTCTATTCACAAATAAACTAGCTGCTTTGCTTAGTTTTATTTTTCCTGTTATTTATGAAATCTGACAGGTTTGCAGACTCATCCTAGCAAAAGTGCTACACACCTAATTGCTGAATATCGCTATGGTCATCTTTTAAGTACTCCCATTGGGAAGCTACACACTGACACCAGTACCTAGTCCACCCTTCAAAACAATTTTGGAACTGTTTTTCTGGAATGTCCAGCAAAGCTGTTGTTATATTACCCTTTATGTTCTGAACATAAAGAATGAAAATGTCTTCCTCTCAATATTTTCTTTTCCTTTGGGCAAAGAAAAATGTTATTGGGGGCTAGATCAGGAGAGTAGGGAGGATGTTTCAATACAGTTCTTTGTTACTGGCTAAAAACTCCCTCATACTGCTGTGTGAGGTAGTACATTGTCATAATACAAGAATCATGAGTTGTTGGCCAAGATTTTCAGTTCAGATTTCCCCTTTGCTCAATCAATGTTTACTTGGTATACTATGCTTCTCATAGTCAACTGACATTTTTGATCCACAGTTTGATGAATTTTTGCAATGTTTTTGTCAATTCTGTTCATTCCCTGACCTCTCTTCATCAATGATGTCCTTTCTTCCCTCAGAAAAACACATAATCCATTTCTACACTGCCACTTTCTTCATGGTATTATCCCTATAAATTTGGATTATCAAGTCCCTGATTTCACTTTCACTCTTGTCAAGTTCAAAAAGAAATTTATTAATGTTTTCCTGTTGCTATAATTCAAGTTCTGACATTTACACAATAGCACACAAAAACATGCAACAATAATGAAAGCCACTCAGGAAGACATTGCTACACAACAACACAATGTTTGTACATGAGACACTGATATACCAAGATTACGAAACTTTACTGAGTTGTTTGTATAGTACTTCCAATATAAATGCATGGTGGCAAGTTCACAAATTTAATCATCAGACCAAAGGTGGAAATATGGGAGGGCTTGGAAGTGGGAACTGAGGCAGTGGAAAATCCCTTCTTGATGTGCCTACATAAATGGAGTTTCACTAAGTTCAAAGTTTAATGAAATTACATAAACCAAAGTTTAACCTGTTTGAGATTTGATTTATATAATGGCAGGCAGGTCAAGGAAATAGAGATTGGAGATGAGGATTTTAAAGAGACTGTGTACATAGACCACATTGCATATTGAGAGAGAAGCCTCTTGAAATATGCAACAGCAGACACCTCTACTGACAGATAAGAATAGTCTGGCTGAGGCTTCCTTTCCCCTAAGTGAGGCTCTGATACTTCCCCAGATAAAACCCTGGGTGAAAGTCACTGACAGAGAGTTTTAGTAAAGGCTTAGCCTCTTCTCTCAGTAAGAGTTTGTATAGGGATCTGTGATAATTAAGAGCAAAGTGTAGGGCTTGCTGGAAACAGTACAGACACCAAGACCTTAATAAAAGAGAAACATTTCTTGCAGAGATAAAATGAAAATGCCTCCTTCTCTCTGGTTCTCAGTATGGGTATGGCATCAGCCTGTCTACGTGGCAGGGACCATGTGGCTTAATTGCTGCCTCAAGAAACTGCTGGTCCAACTGGGGTCTACCCTCAAATCTTGCTTCTGAACTTTGTTCCTTGTTTCATGAACTGCATCTGCCTCTTAAGTTTATAAATAACATACAGTGAAAGGAGAAGCCATTACAAGAGTTAGTTAAAAAGTAACTTATCTGGCAATGTGGGCAGTACAAGAATAATTACCCAAACCACATGGGCTGATTTTACTAATCAATTAATTTTCTGATTAAGCAATAATGTATACAATAAAATAAAGTCAACCCAGAACAAAGGGCCGTAGCCTGTCCTCACTGTTTGGAAGCACTGCCTCCCCTGGCCCTACACTTTTTAAATCTATATTTTGTCTCTGCCTTTTATTTCTTTCATTCCCTTGTCACTGCCAGGCACTGGGAAAAAACCACAGTAGTAGTTTGGGGTTGGTCCCCAACATCAGACCTCATATTTCTCTTAGTTATAAGTAAATAATAAAGCTTCTTGTATTTCTTGTCAATTTCCTTATAAAATATTACTCTAATAATGTTTGGCACTATCCATTTTTGAGTTAGATATATATCTATTGCATTAAGTTAATTGATTTAATTGCCACATTAATCAATTTTTCATGAAAATCACAATCATAAAAAGTTGAAAATGCATTTGCAAGTAATTTGTAAGTTTATGTATTTTGTTTATCCTTAAGCAGTTTTAAAACAAGATATTTTTAGCAGTTATAAAAGTCTATATTTTTCTCCAAACATATTCTTTCTTATTGACTCATGCTTAACTCTTTCTGAGGCACTAACAAACTGAATTACTAGAATCTTTCAATCACAGAATCCATAACCCAGGCTAGCTTATACTCCATGATCAAGGTCACCAAAATATAGTAGTTGTACAAAAGTATGACATTATAGAAAGGGAAAGAAGCAGGAAATGAAGAAATGAAGATGTGGTGAGAGAAAGGAAGAAAAAGAGAACATAGGTGGATAAATTTTAAAATATTGTAACTGAAAAATATTCTTTATCAGAATTTACACTTTCAATTGATTTTAAATTTATGTACCCTGAAATTTACTCTCTTTGTTGTACAATTACATGAGTTTTCACAAATTTATAGAATCACATAACTATTACCCTAGTTTAGATACAGAAGTGTTCTACAAACCCAAAACATTCCCTCAAGGTATATCTCTGTACTTAATCCCTCCTCCACCTACAACCCCTGACAACCACTGATGGGTTCTCCCACTCCACAATTTTTGGTTATCCAGAATGTCATGTAAATGGAATTATAGCATATGTAACCTTTTGAACTTGGATTGTTTCAATCAGCCTAATGATTTGAGATCTTTCCATATTATCACTGAACAGTGTTCCATTGTACAGATGTATCATGTTATGTTAATCTCTTCAGCAATTAAAGAACATTTAGCTGTGAATAATGCTGCTATAAATATTCATGTATGTGTTTTTATATGCACATAAATATTTCTTATCTTAATTAAATTACTAGGAGTAGATTGCCACATAATAAGTTAAGTATATGTTAACTTTATAGAAAAATACCTAAATGTTTTTAAAGTAGCTATAACATTTTTCACTTCTACCACAAATGTATGAGCATCCTACTTATCCTGCTTACCAGTCAAAACCTTAAATTACCTTTTTTTTTTGTTATTCTAATAGGTGTACAGTGTTATCTTATAGTCTTACCTCACTGGGTCAGTGATACCTTGGCACACATTTTCTCTAATCTCTACACAGCTAATCTAGTTCATTATTGGTATTTAGTTCTCAGCTTAAAAATTAACTCTCCAGACCTACTACCATTTATATAAAATTCAGCCACTGTTCATGTATTATGCCATGACCCTTTCTTTTTATTTAATAAACTTTATATAGAGTTGTCTGGAATTATCATCATTGTTTCCCTACTTATTTTCTTCCACTCCTTTCTGAAAGGTTAGCTCCACAAAAGAAGTCTTACCTTCCTTCTTTACCACTGCAGCCTAGAACAATACTTGACATATATCAGGTGCTCAGAAATGATCTGTTGAGTAAAAGCCATTTTAGATAGCAAAAGGAGGAGACTAGAAAACTGATACTGATGAGCAAATACTGTAAATAACAGGAGTTGAGCATTGTGTTTAGCACTGACATTGGAGCTTCTTTTACTGAAAAGAAAATTGAAGGTCATCCACATAAAGTAGTTTATGTATGGTCTTATAGTGAGAATGTGGAAAAGTGGATATTTTTACCAACATTGGTCTATATCTCAGAGACACAGCACCATACTGTGGCCTCCTGAAATACAATATCAAATGATAAACTGTTGACCTGAGAAAAGGAGGGACCTGGGGATAGTCTAATTTTGTCCCTCCTTCTCACCTATTAGAACAGATTTATTTCTCACATTAATAAATTACAACATTGATGTCAGAAGGATATCATAGAACAGATAGATATGGGAACCCTTTCTACTATTAGAGATCAGAGGAAAGTCTTGGATCTCGGGGTGACAAATGAAGGTAAAGGGAATGGTACATAGAGTAGAACAGGGAACCTGACAGGACCTGAATATGGAATCATGGAGGTTCTAAGGAGAGAATGTTGTTAAAAAACTGCAAGGGGAGTTTAGTCTAGGTCTAGTTTCTCGCTGCACAAGATCCAATAACTGAGACAAGGAGGATTGCCAAGGAAAAAATGAATTTTTAATAGTTGCCAGGAGAACAGAAGAAGCTGCCTTAAATACACTTCTCCAACTAAGTCAGATCATAGACTTTTAAAGGATGGGACATGTGCCTTGAGCAGGTCTTGATATCTGTGGTGCACTGGGGGCAGGTTGTGGGTGATGATGAATCTTCTCAGGAAGTCAACCCAGGGATCTTCAAAATCTCAGCTCCTTTGTATTGCAGAAAATCCACCATTTTTGGAAAACAACTCAAAAACTCTTGTAGTTAAGGTAGAAGATTGTATATGGATCATTGAAATGTTTTCATTGGGCAGACAATCCCATAAAGCCAGTTACATTATCAATGCCCGCTGCTGTATTGACTGTGGGGTTAAATTCCAGTTGTTGAGTTTGAAGACAGCCTACAGGTCCAATAGATTACATCAGCTAGAATTGTTTAGAAGGAAATGGAAGGAGTGATACAATAAGTTGAGTCCAGGAGAAATTTAGCTAGATAGATTAATGTACCATCTCCTGATAGGGAGTATGGAAATGACAAGGAGAAGACAGGATAAATCAGTGACCTGGGATATGGTTACCCAGGTCTGCTGCAGAGACTACAGGAATAAAAGCACCCCTAGAAATGTCTGAAGGAGGGGAGGAACAGTGGATGACATGGCATAGACTGAATGTCCAAGTTGTTTACAAAGATTTGAGCTTATTATGTCCAGGGTGTGACAAAAAAGCCCCAAGATGGAACGGCAAATAGGAGTGTCTGGTGATACTTGATCCATCAGAAAACAGGATATCATTAAGAACAAGAAATGGAAGGAAAACTGCAAAAGTGCAAAGTACATGGAAAAGTAACAAGGAATGAGTCAAAATGGGCAAAGAAAGTGAAAGGATTCTGTTTAGCTAGTTGATGCATCTCTGTAGGATCTGACTATAGGTAAAAGTGTGCAAACTGACCAGATATGGGAATCAAATCATAACAAGGGTAAGACTTCATTCTGTAGCCCAAGTAGTCTTTTAATTGCCTCAGGCCATAACCTGAGTGTACAAAGCAAAGTGACTAATGATCCCTGAAGAAATGAAACCTGTGACCTTAGGACCTTACTGCTATTAGCACCAGGAGGTATCCACTAAGCTGATGACAATTAGTGAAAACAAAGATAAGTATCACACCCTGAAGGTGTCCCTGAGGACTGAGCTGGAGCATTCTCTGGGACTCATTACTTTCTGAACAAAAGCCAAGGGAGATAGTATAGTAATAGCGCAAGAGCAAACAGGTTAGAGCACAACAGAGCATTAGGGTTCACCAGGTCAATGAACTCAAGACTAGTGTAGGGTAAAGGGGGACCTGTTTCACGGGCTGTAAGAGCAGAACCAAATGCTAGAGATGGAGGTATTTTTCCATTCCTATTGCAGTTCATAGGTCATCATGGTCTTTCCGATGGGCAGAAAAACAGGCTTTTAACTATTCTCATTGAAGCTCCCACATGGAGCTCTGGCAACAAAAGGCTGGACACATGTGTTCATCTTTCCTATACTGATACCCATTCACCCCACCCAGACATGCTACAACCAGAGTAACATAAAGAATACAGCCAAAGCAGTTCAGTACAATACTGAAGTGTGTGAGAGTCACTGGGAGAGACCGAGTGTGGTGAGTGTACTGCACAAAGCGAGAGCAGGTTTGGGATAGGAGACTAAGAGTGAGAGTGAGAGTGAGAGTGATAAGATAAACAGGGACAGGATAGAGCATGGGGAATGAAGCAAGGAAGAAAGGAGAGCAGGAAAAAGCAGGTGTGAAAATCCCTGTTTCTGAACAGTAAAGAAGAAGAGGAGAAAGGACAAAGAATTTGAATCTTCTCTGAAAATTATTTCAATTTCTGAAAAGTTAAAAGGTAGATTGAGGCCAAAGAATTAGTATGGAACAGATGAAGAGATAAGAAAAGCCCAGTGTGTTTTGTGAAAGATAGAGAGATGTGAAGCTCAGAACCTGGGCAATTAGAGGGGGGGAGGGGTGTTTGAGCAGGCTCTTCAAAATGACTTATGGCATTCACTAAATTTACTTCAAGTATAAAGACAGATGTTGCTAATGTTGTTATGGAAAGGAAAAATGTAAAATATAAAGGTATTTGTGTTCACTCACAATATAGCAGGAAGTCATGGAAAGAGCTGCAAGGAGCTATGTCATCTATACCAATGTGTGGAGCTCAGGTATAAAGGTAGCAGAACAGAGGACTAATACATTGAAGGGCCTGTGGGACCTGACAGCATGAATTCTAGTTAAGGAGAAATTGGTCCCTGAGATGCAAAATGGAGACAAGGCAGACATGAACACAGGTGCAAAGGTAAGAATTCTGAAGCAGCCTGCAGTATTTGGAATTGGGTAAAAAAAAATACTAACACAACTAGAGATAAAGGACCCCATAATTTAATACCATACTTTAGAGTTAGGAAGCCACTTGGAGAAGAATTTGCTGATCAAACTTATGTCTGAGTGATGTCTCAAAATTGTGTAGTGTAGTTCTAAACTTACTACTGAACAAAAATTCTGGATGGTAGTAAGACTTGGGAAATTCTCCAGATTCAATGGTGATATCTTCTATCCTTTACATGTATAGTCTGACTTCCTACCTACCTTGCCCAAATGATAATCTGATGGGTATAGGGAAGTGTCCATGGAGAAAAGCCTGTGAGGCTTTGTGGGGATATTTGAGCCACCATGTGGGACCTTTATATTTGTGTATGTCTATGTTATGTGTAGTTATGTGAAGAACCTCATTCTAGGTTCTTCAGAGCAAAGCTGAATCCCAGGAGAATTTTCATGAAGACAAATATGAGAAATTATCTGAATACAGGGAGTGGCAGAAATTGACTATTACTTTATATTCCAATTATCCACAGATTTGAAACTGCAAATATGGGAGGTTATTGTCTAAAATTAGAACCTGTAAGTGACTTAATGTCTCTACCCTATATTGTTTTATTTCTCAACCACAGATGCTTTTGTTGTTGTCTTTGATATTTTGGGGGTCCCTATATGCCTAGGTCTCTTATCATATCCATATTTTATGATAGCTATCTCATTTGATCTTTTACTTCATTGGATAATTTATCCATGAGATATACCACCTTTCTCCAGGAAATAGCTTGGTGTTCAGAATTGAAGATATCTCTCTTAGTTCCTTCAGGGTCAATGTGAAGATAAATGGGGGTGTCTCAAGATATTGATGGAGCAATAATTACTCTTCTCCTAGCCATGTCCTCCTATTCTGGCTTATCCCGGTGGCTCAATTCCTGGAGAGTCGATGCTATGAATTTTCCTACATTTCCCATCTCTTGAACCTATTCTAACACTGCAGCATTTATCTGCAACCGAAGACCCTGTGTAGCCCACACTTTTCTTTGCTGTTCTGGTAAATACTAGGGAGAATTTTGAAAAAGATCATGACAACCAGAACCAGGTGTGAACACAAATGTAAAGTGAGAAAATGTTTTCATAATGTTGAAATCTTCTATCTCTATGTTACTGCCCAGATTTCTCCACTTCACCAGCATCCGATCACTCTTATAACTAAATATCTCACATCCATCCCTTCAGTAGTCTTAGGAGGAACTAATCTGGTAATTAATGAAAGAAAATTGTCTTCTTACAGAAAATATTTTTCTATATTTGTAAATGTCTTTTGGTGACAATATCTTCACTTATGATTTTGAATCCCCAAAATTAAATCTATAAAAAGTAAGATTTTAATAAGAGAAAGGTTTACTTGTCTTTGCAGCAGTCTGGAAAATATTTGGAATAAAATAAGAATTATCTAATAGTATGTGTGATATGAGATGTGATCACAAGAGGTTTATGATCATCTTCATTTCTAATGTATTTGCATGCATGTGTGTGTGCTTCATATTGAAGGAATGTTTGTAAATAAGTGTGTATGTGAAGGAATAGAAGTTATCCATTGTCTGTATATGTGTTTGTGGAAAAATGATTCAGCCTCTGTCAGTATGTGTGTGTGTGTTTCAGTACATATACGGAAATATTTCTATCATAGAGAATAAGCATTTGTGCATTTCTGAATCCTTGAAAATATATGTGATTACGAATGTACATTTTTGATTAAAAACTAATACTTTGATACATAGCTGTCTCAAAAATATTTATGTCTGTAAATATAAATCTCTTTACATGAGTGTGCATTTGATTCCATGCGTTAATTTAGATGTGTGTTTGTGCATGTATGTATGTCTGTGTTCTGTGTGGTTATGGACACATATGTGTATGTACATATGTCTGTGTTCTATATAATTTTGTGTCCATAACCACACAGAACACAGACATACACAAATGTAAAGGTCCCATGAGGTAGCTCAAATGTCCCCACAAAGCCTCAGGGACTTTTTTCAATAGACATTTCCAACTTCCTCTACTTATCTTCTATCAAATGCACCTGTTACTTGACCTGTTTTCAATGAGCAGGGATGTTGTACGAAATGCATGATATGAATCAGAAATCCCTAATTACTAGCCCAGCCACCGAGAAGCACCATGGAGAGTGGCAGAGACTAGAAGAGTCATGTAGAGGGATGAGGACTAGAAATATGTTGCAAAAATACATACTTTCAGGAAACATATGTGAGTTATGCAGGAGGGGTAGGTGGAAAGTTTTTGAGAAAGGAATAAGAAAGCTAAATGGATATTGCAGAAAAAGGGGTCAAATCCAGAAGAAAAATTTAGGGAAATAGAGCTGAATAAGTACAACATAGGAGTGAAAACAAAATATGGAACACATTTTCTGATACTTCACATAGTCAGGAACTAGATGTAGAATTTACTTTCTTTTTTAGCTTTTTTTTTTTTTTTTTGGTTGGGGATGGGTTTGAACCCGCCACCTCCAGTATATGGGGCTGGCACCCTACTCCTTTGAGCCACAGGCACAACCCTAGAGTTTACTTTCAATGAATGCTACAAGACCAAGATCTAAATTATATTTAAAAAATATACACATTCTCAAAATTTATCTTTGAAACATAGTAAATAATACATATATATTTCTACATAAGAAAAATCTCTTTTATACTGTCTGTGAAAATAACACATTATTCTGATTTCTTTAGAAATACAATGAAATTTGGTCTTTAATACAAGTGTTCCCTTTTGATTTTCTAAAAATTGCCTTATTTACTTTTTCATCATATATTATTGCATAGAAAATTAAAAATGAGATGGCCAAGTTCCAGGAGCAATTTTGTAGAAGTTTACAATAGAGTTACAATTTAATATGTATACCAATTTTTTCATTACTAAATTTTACTCCTTCAATCAAATGCAGTTTTCTTAATAAAGAAATGAACATGTTGTATTAAGTTTTATTCATGCTTATTTTTCTGTTTTGTTCATTTGCTTTGTATTAGAGTAATGATGATTTCTAAAATTTAATTTTCTTGCATATTATTTTAGTGTGTTTTGAATTACAAAACTTCTTAATTCTGAATACGAATTTTACCTTTTATGACTTGGGTTGTCGGTGCCTTCTAAGAACTCTTTTCCTAAACCCAAGTTATGAAGTTTCTTTTTTTTTATGGGAAAAAGTTTATGGTAAATAAAATGTTTTATGCAAATGTTACATGTGATATGAAGAGTGAATATTCATCATCAATCACCATCATCAATAGTTTATGTAGCCTTTATTCTTTATTCTTCTAGACACTTAACAAAGCATATTGGTTCTATTAATGTTAATTGTTAATAGTAATAAAGTAGGTTGGTAGTTATAAACTAAAATCATACTAATGGGAGGTTCCTGTGACTCAAAGGAGTAGAGTGCTGGCCCCATATACCGGAGGTGGTGGGTTTAAACCCAGCCTCAACCAAAAACTGCAGGGGAAAAATAAATCATACTATAGATGCTGTTTCTATAGATAACTGATTCTTAGTTAATGATGCATATCTTTTCATATAGACCTATCTTTTTTTTTTACCATTTATATAATATGCCACTGTAACTATAACTTCTTGGCCAATTTTTTGACTTTTGACATTTTATTGTCTTTTTTTTAATTATTATTAAATCATAGCTGTGTACATTAATGCAATCATGGGGTACCATACACTGGTTTTATAGACCGTTTAACACATTTTCATCACAAATTATGGCTTTCACTTGAAAGCTATAACCCAGTTATAACCTAAGAATAGGGGGAAGGGAGAAAGGGAGGGGAGGGGGTGGCGGAGGGAGGATAATTGGTGGGATTACATCTGCAGTGCATCTTCCAAGGGTATATGTGAAACTTAGTAAATGTAGAATGTAAATGTCTTAACACAATTATGAAGTTTCTATTCCACATTTTCTTTTAATAGTGGTAGCTCTTCTATTTAGGCTCATGGTTCATTTGAAGTTAATGTTTTTGGTTTTTGTTTTTGTATGATATGTGATTAAGTGTCTAAATTTATCTTTTTTGCATAAGGATGTCCAGTTGTATTAGCATCATTTTTGGAGAGATTATCCTTTTCCAATTTAATGTCTCGGCACCCTTGTGCCATTGGCTTTTTTTTTTATATATATAGCAATATTTTTAGTTAGTAATTGATTTTATTTGGTGTAAATCTGTTTAGAATTCCTATTTCTTTTTGAAGCAGTATTGTAATGTTCTTCTAGAATTTTCTTTTTAATCCATAACTACTCCATTTCTCATATGGTTTTTGCAGGTTTTTCCATCTTTTACCTTCATCCTATTTATGCCTTCAAACAAAAGGTATGTCTTTTCTATGCAGAAGATATATATATACATATATATATATAATATTTTATATAAAATAACTTGCTTTTTATTCTGCATAACAATGTGTGCTTTTTGTATGGCATGTTTAATCCATTCACTTTGTGATTATTGATCTGATTGAAATTCCACCTGTCATTTTGCTATTTGTTTTCTGTTAGTATTGTGCCCTTTATGTTTTTCTGTTCTTCCATTGCCTTCATTTGTGTTAAATAAGTGATTCTGATGAACCATTTTTAATTCATCTCTTGATTTTTTTTTACTTTTTAAGACTATTTTATTTACTATTGTTTTATAGATTACAACACACATTAACATATAATTTTCTTCTGAATAATATTAATGTAATTCTAGTAAAATTTGAAAATTTTATTTTAATATATTTCATTTCCCTTTTTAATATAAAACTATATTATAAAATATAAAATATGATAAATTATTATCATAAATACAGATACATACGTTATATACATATATACATATAAAGAATTGGCCCAACAATATAGCATTTTAATTGTTTCTTCACATAATCTATGTCTTTGAAGGAAATTTAGAGAACATTTAAGAAAAACATGTCTAGAGTCCTTTTTATTCATCTGCATTTTGACTCTATCCAGCATTCTTCAGGCCTTCCTATAAATTATATTTGTCATATAGTTTTATTTTCTGCCAGCCAGAACCTCAAGTTAAATCCTCAGCTAGACCTCTTGTAGATTCTCCCCCCAAAAGGATCATAATGTCAGGACAGTAGTCATTTGCCACCAAAATTGGCTGCTACCAAACAGTATTCAGAACAAAGGACTCTACTTCAGACAGCCAGGACAAAAGCTGTTGGCTTCCCTGTACCACCACTGTTGACAAAGCTGGAGGCATGGTGGGGGAGGGGGGAGGAGAGGAGCCCTGGGCCAGCACACGGAAAGCAGCAGTTTGAATACACAGGCTGATCTCCTTGACAAATTTCCAGAGTGCTGATGTGGATGCTATTGATGATTCACCAGTTTTGTAGATGCTTTTCAGGGGAGAGGATTTGTCAGCCTCCTCACTCCATCACGCTAGAAATGAATGTCTGTTTGTATTTATTCCTTAATTAACATTTTATACGATATCAATTCATCCTTTTTTGCATCTATTTTCCTTTTTTAGTTTAAATATATAGTATTCAAAAATTTTGATTTCATGTCTTAGTAAATATACATTTAGAATCATGTAATAAATGTTAAGGGTTAATTTGCATCTATGTCATTCCCTTAAGAACATCACTTTTTATTTTACTTTTTTCCTAGATCTCAATTTTCATGGCTATTTTGTCTGAAATTTCAGTTCCAACTTTTTGGGGGCTTTTAGCTTGGGGAAGGAGATAAGACTATAGTGTGTACCTAATCTTCCTTGTTGAATTCATTAAAAATATCAATGTGAGAAGAGGCTACTCCTGAGGCTTTCATTTTGGAAAACTGATCTGTGGTGACACCATCAGCTGAAATAGGGAAGCAGAATATGCCTCATCGATTTTACTATTCCTGTAGTTTTCCCTCTACTCTTTCTTAACTGAATACTCTAAGAGAAGTTTCAAGATACATTAATTAAGATCTGTTTTGGATTATTTAAATTTCAAATGCAAAAGACATCCAACTAGAGATTTTCAGAATGAGATGAATATGGAATGGTCCAGGGAAATATAATTGTGATTCATCAGTTTTTAGAGTTTAGTTGAAGTCATGAATATACATAAAACCACTGATGAACAAGGAAGATTTTCCTATAAATTACCAATGTAAAAATTGCAGAGACACAGAAAGGTGAGCTAAAATCTTAAGATGTAAAATTAAAAAGAAAAGTTAAAAATGGACTCTTAGTAGCCAAATCTCATTAAGAAATAAGTCAAGTTTGGAAAAAATGAGTGTCCCTTTATTTAGAAAGAAAGGAGTAATTCTTTCTTAAGAAAGAATGACTTAATAAAAGCAGTTTTAAATATACCAAAAGGTGAATGTGTCAAGACAGCATGGAAGCCACATTATTTGGGCTTGGGAAGAGAAACAAAAATAGATATAGAGTATAGACCTTCTTTTCAAGAGTTTGTCACTAAGGGAGGAGGATAAATTAAGAAAACACTACAAAGAGAAGCAGGGTTAAAGAAAAATGAGAAAACAGTTTATGGAAAGAAATGAAATGGAATGGAAAGGAATGAATATTTCATAAGCTAGCAAATGAATATGTGAGGGGAGAGAAAATGTGTTCGTACAACTGTGTGAGTCAGAACAGGGAAGAGGCAGGCTAAACATCATGCAAATTTAACACAAAATTAAGTAAATCTTTCTGAACAGTTTTCAGATTCCAGAAGTTCAAAGCAGAATCTTGAACTATGTCAACATTTCCTACCCTGGCAACCCCCAATGGCAGCACTTCAATGGCCCCCACCTTCTTGTTGGTGGGCATGCCAGGTCTGGCAGCTGCACCCTCCTGGTGGGCCATGCCCCTCGTCACTGTCTACTTGCTTTCTGCCCTGGGCAATGGTACTATTCTCTGGATCATTGCTCTGGAACCTGCCCTGTGTCGACCAATGCACTTCTTCCTCTTCTTGCTCAGCGCGTCTGACATTGGCTTAGCCACATCCCTGATGCCCACACTGTTGGGCCTTGCTCTTGCTGATGCACACACTGTGCCTGCCTCAGCCTGTCTTCTACAGATGTTCTTTGTCCATGTCTTTTCTGTCATGGAGTCCTCTGTCTTACTCACAATGGCTGTTGACCGGGCACTGGCCATCTGCCGTCCTCTCCACTACCCAGCACTCCTGACCACCAGCGTCATCCAAAAGATCAGCCTAGTCATTGCTTTTCGATGCCTGGGTCTCCATCTGCCCCTGCCATTCCTTCTGGCTCACATGCCCTACTGCCATCCCCAGGTCCTGACCCATTCTTACTGCTTGCACCCTGATGTGGCCCATTTGGCCTGTCCAGGGGCTTGGAGTGCATCCTACAGCTTCTTTGTGGTCCTGTCAGCTATGGGATTGGACCCCCTGCTTATTTTCCTCTCCTATGGCCTGATTGGCAGAGTGTTGCAAGGTGTGGCATCTAAGGAAGACCGCTGGAAGGCTGGCCAAGCCTGTGCTGCTCACCTTTGTGCTGTGTTGCTCTTCTATGTCCCCATGATCCTGCTGGCACTCATTAGCCGTCTAAAGCTGCCCATCCCTCAGCATGCTCATACGCTTCTCTCCTATATCCACTTCCTGCTTCCTCCACTGATAAACCCTGTTCTCTACAGTGTCAAAATGAAGGAGATTCAAGAGAAAATATTCAAGAGGGTACAGCCCAGGAAGGTGTGCTGTACTCAGTGAGGAGGATGTCCCTCCACATTTGGTGGGAGAGGGCTCCTCCTATGAAAGTATCTGTGACGAAAGACTCAGTTCACCATGCACGAAATAGCCATGTGGTACACATAAGGACACATGCATGGATGTATCTGCCTATTCCTAGAAGTATGCCAGTGCATAGTGATGAAGAGTGACAAGCCTCAGAGAATGGAAGTGATATATCCATTGTTACACCAGGTATTTTCACAAACATTCAAGTGGGCAGCTGTTGTTTTATGACATTATTAGTTAATTCCTTCACCATATCTATGCCTGAATAATGGGAAAATCTGAGGAATTAAAAAGCTACATGGCGAAGGAAAGGGAAGACAAAAACATTCTACTCAATTGGATGGAAGATCTTCCACTGGTTTAGAGCCCTCAGGAGAAGTAGGAATTCTGACTGATCCTTAGGGATTAGATAAAGTAAGATAACACAAGTTAAATCTCTCAGTTAGGCTCCTCATACCATGAGCTAGGCTGTTTAACTCTGATCAGGCTAGGAAAAAGAAAAGGGAAAGGAATACTTTTTCATTCTTTAGTATTCTAATGTTAGTATAATTTTGAATATATATGCATATTGCATATCCCAACACAAGGAGATAGTAAATCATCTCTTGGATGATGGATATGCTAATTACCATATCCAGGTGATATATCAACACATCCATCCTGTGACCATTAAGTGGGAGCACCCCAAATCCTCCTATTTCTACCCTTCCTCATTCTCCCTCCCCCATTGTGAATTGAAATGAGTTTTTCTCCCATTTGGGCATGCATTGGATTGTCTACTGGCTTCATATTAGTATTGAGTACACTGGATATTTGCTTTTCCATTCTTGTGATACTTTACTAAGAAGAAAGCATTTTAACTCCATCCAAGATATTACAAAAGATATGAACTCTCCATCTTTTTGTATGGCTGAATAGTGTAGTGTGTATGTACCACAAGTTGTTAATTCATTCCTAAGCTGATGGGCATTCAGGTTGTTTCCACATCCTGGCAATTGTAAATTGAGTTGTAATAAATAATCCTGTGCAAATGTCCTTATGGCATATCCCAACACAAGGAGATAGTAAATCATCTCTTGGATGATGGATATGCTAATTACTCTGATCTAGTCACTATATATTATATGTGTAGAAATAGCACTATGGACCTGATGAACCTGTACGATCATTATTTGTCCATTAACATACAATCTGGGTGATGGGTACACTGATAAGTTTGACTCAAATTGTAAATAAGCAATTCATGTAATCAAAATATTTGTACACCCGTATGTACAAATATTTGTACCCATTTGTACACCCAATTCATGTAAGCAAAATATTTGTACACCCAATATTCCTAAATTAAAAAATAAAGATAAATAAACTTCTATGTATATGAACCAATTTAATTTTTAAAAATTACATAATTCAGAAAAATAGAATGCATTAAAAAATACCCATAATTATCTCATTGAAACATAATTAAAATCACCTTTTTTAGTGTTTCAAATAAATGAAATCTTACATGTGATTTATGGGATTATTAGTCTTGATTGTTTACTTCCTAGTGGTAATATTATACATCAACCCCCACATCATGAAGTGTAAAGATGATATTTACTGTAAGTCTGATTTGGGGCTTAGACACATGATTTTCATTGGTCAGTGTGGTGCTCATAACTTGTCTTGGTCAATAGGATATTAGATGTGGTAAGAGCAGGGACTTAATTGTGATTTTGCAATGTGGTCTAACTTCTTATAACATGGTAGTGCTTCCCTAGGAGATACTTTCCCTTTGACCTCGTTTCCAAAATAAAATATATGGTGCAGCTCAGAGTCAAATCCACAGCCTGGGCCCAGTCCCTGGTCTCTGGAGAACTGAAGCAGAGCCACAGAGTCAAAGCAAACTACATCAAGAGTACCTCTGCCAATACAATGACCAGCCAGCATTCCAACAAATGCTGTAGTTGTGAGCCACTGAGATTTTGTGGTTGGTATGCAGCAAAAGTAGACTGACACAGTGTAATCAAAGTTTTAATTTATAAACATGGTTAATTTCCTAATTTTTTATTTATATCAATACAGTTATTAACATACACACATATGTATGAAGAACTTGCCTCTTCGCAGCATAATGAGTCAATAATGTTCTATTCACCTTTCTGTATCTTGGGGGTTTTTTGGTAGAAATCCTTCAAAATCAATCCATTCACTTTAATTTATTTAAGTGAAAAACACAAACTACAGATGAAACAGTGGTTGTTTTTCTGAAGGGTAATTTGGAAGTTTCAGCATTTAAAGGCATACAGAACCAGTGTGATAAAAATGTGTGAAACGGTTTATGAAGCTAGTGTATGATGCCCCATGATCATATCAATGTACACAGCTATGATTTAATAAAAATAAATAAATAAATAAATAAATAAATAAATAAATAAATAAATAAAATAAAGGCATACAGAAGAGAAAAAATGTCAAGGACTGGAGATACTGAGACAAAATGTTTATATTCTTATGAGACCCAGAAAAATATACATTTTTACATAAGATAAGAAGAATTTTAGAAGAGAAAAAGGGAATCTTTTGCATAAGGAGTTGGAGGGTGATCCTAAGATTTGATTTTCTTTTCACAATAGATTTCTTTCCAAAAAGGATGTATAGATTTATACTTCTACCATATGTAGGAGAACACCTTTTCTTTTGAATATACACAAAATTAACTACTCTACTCCTTTGAAATTTTTATCACTTTTATTAGTGACAATTATCTCACTTTATTTCCTGATAGTAAAAGTGAATGTATTCTATATATCATTGATTATTTTGTTTCCTCTTCCATGAATGGCCTATGCAAACAACCATCATCAATTTTTTTTACTGGACTGTTCATGATTTTTTTTTTGTTTTGTTTTGCAGTTTTTGGCCAGGGCTGGGTTTGAACCCACCACCTTCGGCATATGGGGCTGGCACCCTACTCCTTTGAGCCACAGGTCCTGCCCTGGAGTGTTTATGTTTTAAATATAAATTTGCAAAAGATCTTAGTATATGCCTTTCCCAATCTAATATTTGTCTTTGACCTTTTAGGGCAACAAATTGACAAGAAAATATAGTTTTATATAATAAATCTGCCTTTACCTTCCTTAAAAAATTTTGCCTTTCATGTAAACATAAAAGAGGTAATGTCTCCATCTTTTTAAGGCTGCATAATATTCCATGTTTACATGGATGGAGATGTAACATATTCTTCTTAGTAAAGTATCTCAAGAATGGAAGAAAAAGTATCCAATGTACTCAGTACTATTATGAAACCAATTTATTAACACCCACACTTTCATATGAAAGGTAAAACACAACTATGGTCCAGGGTGAAGAAGGAAAGAGGAGAGGGAGGGAAGAGAAGAGAGAAGGGAGGAGAGAAGATGGGTGGAGCAAGAGTAATTGGTGAGACCTCATCTATGGTGTATATTGCAAGAGTACATGTCAAATTTATTATGAGTAGAGTACAAATGTCTTAACACAATAATTAAGTAAATGAGGTGAAGGCTATTTTAACCAGGTTGATGCAAGCATCCAAATTGTATATAAAATCAGCACATTGCACCACATAAATGCATGATGTATATGGTTATGATTTAATAAAAATATTTGCTTTTCATGTTGCTTTAAAAAAGATATCTTTGTTAATCTTCACAATTGATAAGAAAACAGATTAAGAAGAGTAACTAGTCCAGAGTTACATGATTCCTGCAAAAGCCAAGATCAGAAGCCAGATCTGACTCCAAGAAAACATATAAGAAATAAAGAATGCAACTGTGATGTCTCCCTAACTTAACAGAGAATTTTAAGGGAAAAAAAAAAAAAAGATATCTTTGACTCCCATATTCTACATAGAGTCTCTTATGCTTTCATTCTAAAATTGTTATGACAGTTTTTACTTTTAATTCTCTGTGTCACAAGTCCAAATTGTATTCATCAAGGAAATGGCAGAATCTGTTAAATGCATTCTCTCTCACTGATACAAAATACTATGCGAATCATCTTTAAATTATACACACACATATGTGTTTATGTGCTTGATCCTTGCTTTGCAAATATTTTTATAGATGATGACATATTGCTGATCTATTTTAGGAGCTTCATAGGGTGATTTATGTGTATAAGTGGAAGGGAAACATTCCCTTTCTCCCCAAAGTTCACTTCAAAATCAACTCACAGGGGGGGAGACAAGATGGCGGACTGAAGCCAGCTTTTCACAGAGGCTCCCGTCCAGAAGGAGAGTTAAAGGATGGAAATTTAGTAAGTAACCTGGAGGATTCGAGCTATACCAGGAGAGAAGGTTGGAGATCGCACATC
>CAUYPK010090209.1:0-17607 GCA_963574355.1 Loris lydekkerianus
TGAAGTTGGTTAATATGACAGTCTAGAAACTGTCTTGGGCCAATGTAAAAAACTCTTATTGCCCAACAATTCAATGGTCCAAAAAGCAATTAAATGTTACCATTCAGTTTTACACTTATACACGCGTGGGCACACACACACTCTCGCACACATACCTAACAGAACTGTGACAAAGGGATTAACCAGATTTATCTTGGGACTGTGTTCTAAAGAAAACGAAATCTCCAACTTGAGTTGTCCCCTTCAAGTACTTGAAAATGCGAAAACAGTCTACTCCCAGTCAGTTTTATGATCATAAGAAATCCTACTTGTTTAATTATAGGCTTTGGGGTCAGGGAAGTCACCTCCTGGGGCACAAAATGCCCTACAGAGATCAACTCATGATCTCTCCCAAGGCGGTGCTTGCTTGTTATTTTTTTCCTTGTGTGACCCTGGAGAGAATCAGTTAGCTTTACACATTTTCCAATCAACACCTGGAGAAGGCAGATGTCAAGAGAGTCCTCTCCATTGCCCCTATCGCAGCACACGCAGTCTGGCCCCTCTGAAAGCACCCTGAATACTTAGTCACTTGAGTTCACAGAACACGCTGGGGTGTAGAGGGCTCCCTGGGTACAAAAGATAGTCCAGGTGAGTTCGGGTGCTCTTTGCTCTCCATGGAAATTCCACAGCCATGAAAGTCACTGGTTTCTATGCTTTTCACCAACGTTCTTCTTGGAACAGGGGCTGATCACAGTTGGTGTAGGTAGGTAAACCAAGGCAACGTTCACTCACTTGCTGCCGTTCTTGGGGCAAATGATCTCTGCCACTCCTTCCGGTTTGGGCTGACTCAGCAACTCCCCTGTGAACTGTTTCGGTGTTTTTGGACTTGGCACTCACTTGAACTGCCTTGGGGAGAGCGTGAGCAGGAGTGCGGAGAACTTTGGGCATTGTCTGGGGCCCCAGACTGAGCCGCTGAGCTGGGCGCAGGGAGCCATTGTGAGAGCTGCCTACACTATTCAGAAAACAACATGCAGCATGTATTTGTGGCCTAGGAGCAGTGGGCTGCACGTGTACCTGGTGCGTGCCATGATACGCATACCTAGGCTGTGCCATCTGGGTTAGTATGCACGGTCTCTGTAATGTTCACATAACAACAGAATTGCCTCACTCGGATCTCTCCTTCCCGTCACGAGTGGGCGAATGATGCATCATTTCTCCTTTTCCTTCCCTCCCCTCAGTCAGTTCTCATTGCTGAGGGCTCTCCTCTGCCAATAAACAGACATGTCTGCCACATCCACCACAGGGTCCTTTTTATTTTTTTAGAGACAGAGTCTTGCTCTGTCACCCAGGCTGGAGTACAGTGGTGTGGTCATAGCTCACTGCAACCTCAAACTCCTGGGCTCAAGCCATCCTCCTGCCTTAGCCTCCTAGTAGCTGGGACTGCAGGTACATCACGCAGAAGGGATCCTTTGTACTGTTTCTCCCCTGGATCCCCGCCCTGCTCTGCCATTGGTGATAGCACGAATGAGCAGAGATGGTGTGAGACAAGCCAGTCCCTGCAGACAAACTCCCTTCTCTCGTGGCAATTACCAGATAAGTAGTAACTATATTTAGGATAATTAAGAGAATGTCAGATTTGATGGAATCACAGATCTCCCCTCAGCCACTAGGCAAGTGGTTCAACCCTACTGACCCCAGTTTTATGTGTTACAAAGCTATATTTTCTATGTAGGCTTGTTGCGAAGCTGAATCAACATGACCCAGAGTATGAAGTAGACTAAACCTGATACACAATCAGTGCTCAAAAATGCTGCTCATTATTACCTAGAAATGCATATAGCAATTTGACATTGTGGTGACATTTGTACTGTAATTTGTTGAAGTGTTGGTCCTCCAGAGATTAGGGCAAGAAGCAATTTTTTACTACTGATGGCATTATTTCCCTTTCTTTGCAAAAGCTACTCACTGTGAATACAGACAAGGAGCGAATTCCTCAAATGTTGAAAGAATCGATCGCAAAACGAGCCTCCTGTTTTTGTTTAGGGATGGAATCAATAGGCAGAAATGAAAAAAAAAAAACCAGTTCCTAGAAGCTTCTCCTTCCTCCTCTTGGTCTCTCCATGGGGCCCTTTTCATCATTGTCAGGACAGTTGCTGAAGCATTTGTGCCTGTCTGGCTCCAGCACCTCTGTGTGCTCATTCTTGATGAACCCAGGCAGGAACCCAATGTTCCCTCACAAGAGGAAAAATTAAATTTCCTGCTTATCCAAGATTCATCTTATGTAATCTGTAGGGACAGTGTGTTTATAAGTGGTTAATAGCTATTAAGAATATTGGAGTGTGTCATTTTCTTAACAGATAAGATCACTAACCCTCTTAGAAAAAAACTGACATTACTTTTCAATATGGTTCCTGTCTAATGTCCCCAAGGTGCAGGGTGTTGCCACAAAGACCTCATATGTGTAGATATCTGTTTACAAAGGCCTTCTGTTTACAAAGGTCAGTCCACTTGTTTGCCAAGGAAAAGAAAGCAGAAGCCACCAGTTCTCCTGACTGTATTTACCTTGCTTCTTCCTTGGAAAGAATGAGGTTTCTTTAATCCTTTTATTTCTATCAGAAAGCACAGATCAACCAAACGCTAGACATCTTCTACCTTAAACACTGAGCGATGGGCAAGTGTCCAAGTGCAGGTAACATGGTTCTAGGAATTGTGGGACTTCTGGGATGCACAGAACAGCTAGTTGTTTATAATCCATCAAAATATATTGATAATGATAAGTTTACAATATACTGATGAACTTATAATTTGCTAATCAATCAAATAGCTGATAAGCACATCAACGATGCCAATGGTCCAGGGCATGACAGTGAACTGGATCAGAGGTTTTCTCTCTTTGAACTTAATGGTCTAATAAGACAAGCATTGAATAAACACAGAAGCAAACACATACCATCTATCACTGAATCTAAAGTACTATTGATCATAAGGCATTCCATCATGTATGTGGCACCAGAATAAAAGCCACAGTGTGATGGTCAGATGCCATCAATGGCAAGACACAGCGTCTGCTTCAAGGGGGTGTTACAACAAGAAAGAATTATATATCTTAGAATCTGTGTGTGTAAGAATTAACTTGAAACAAGTTAATTATTAATCACGGTGAGTGCTTTAAAGAAAAACAATGATGTTACAAGAGAAACTGACAGAAAGCTCTACTTTAGCTGGGTGACATAGGAGGTTGAGGATTGTGGGGAGAGTTGGATGCCAGCTGCCTAGTGGTGAACAGGATCTCAGAGCAGGGCTCAACATGGCGGGAGCAGACAGGGACATTGGAGGTAGGAATTGAGCCACATTTTGAATGATTTTTAAAAACATTTGGATTAATATGAGGGGACATATGATTAGATTACATTGTTTGTGTTTGTAGTGTGTTTGTAGGTAAATTCCAAGTTGCAGTTGAGTCCTTCTCCCAGGAAATGTGCCACATACCCCTACCTTGTGCCTGTTAGGTGAGAGCTTACTGAGCCCCTTCCTCTTCTCTCCCCTTCTTGAATTTGTGTTTTTTTCTCATGTGGGCCTGTAGTTGTTTATCTTATAGTTTCAACAGAGTATTGAGTACATTGGATATTTGCCTTTCCATTTTTTTTTTTTTTGAGATAGAGTTTTATTATGTCACATCTCACAGCAACCTCAAACTCTTGGGATTAAGTGATTCTCTTGCCTCAACCTCCCAAGTAGCTGGGACTACAGGCACCTGCCACAACACCCAGCTATTTTTTTTGTTGCAGTTGCCATTGTTGTTTGGCAGGCTTTGGCCAGGTTTGAACCCACCAGCCCCAATGTATGTGGCCAGTGCCCTCGCAGCTGAGCTACAGGTGCTGAGGCTGCCTTTCCATACTTGAGACACTTTACTTAGGAGAATATTCTCCAGGTCCATCCAGGTAAATGCAAAAGATGTAAAGTCCTCATTTTTTATGGCTGAATAGCATTTCATAGTATACATATACCACAGTTTATTAATCTACTCATGGGTTAATGGGCACTGGGTTGTTTCCACATCTTTGCAATTATGAATTGAGCTATAAACATTCCAGTGAAAAATGTCCTTACAATAAAATGATTATTTTTCTTCTAGGTAGATATACCTAGTAATGGGATCATAGGATCAAATGGAAGGTCTACTTTTAGCTCTTTGAGGATTCTCCATACTTCTTTCTAAAAAGGCTGTGTCCTAGTTTGCAATCCTGCCAATAGTACATAAGTGTACCCTTCCTTCCACACCCATGCCAGCACCTACGGCTTTGGGACTTTGTGATGTGGGTGCATTTTGAATGACTTGAGATGGAAAAGGAAGGCCCCAACAGTAGCAAAAGCCAAGAGCAAAAGATAATGGGTGAAAAATCCATCTTATAATTCATATGGAATCTCAAGAGACTCTGAATAGCCAAGACAATTAAAAAAGGAAGAACAAAACTGGAGGACTTTCACCTCCTGATTTCAAAACTTACTACAAAACTACAGCACTCAAAACATCATGGCAGGCATAAAGACAGATGTATAGGCCCATGGAACAGAACAGATGGCCCAGCAACACACCTTCACATATGTAGGGTGAAATGATTTTCCACAAGGGCACCAAGAGCATTCAGTGGGGAAGGGACAGTGTTTCAACAGTGGGAACACTGTACATCCACATGCAAAAACATGAAGTTGAATTTACACCATATAAAAAATTAACTCAAAATGGATCTAAGACCTAAATGTAAGACATAAAAAGATACTACTTTTAGAAGAAAACATAGGTCAAAATTTTCACAACAATGGATTTAGTGATGATTTCTTGGATATGACACCAAAGGGACAGATAATAACAGAGAATATAGACAAAGAAGAATTTATGAAAATTAACAATCTTTGTGTATCAAAGAACACTATCAACAGAATTAGGAGGCAACCCACAGAATGGAAAAAATATTTGCAACTCATATATAGATAAGGAATTATATCCAGCATATATGGAGAATTCCTAAAACTGAATAACATCAAGGAAAAAAAAAACCCTGTTCAAAAATGCACAAAGGACTTGAATAGCCTTTTATCCAAAGAAGAATGCAAATGCCCAATAAACACATGAAGAGATGCTCAACATCACAAATCCTTAGGGGAATCCAACTCAAAACCACAGTAACATGCTACCTCATACCCATTAGGATGGCTACTATAAGCCCCCACCCCCTGCCCCCGGAAAATTGAAAGTGTTGGTGAGGCTGTGAAGAAACTGGAACTCCTGCATCCTGTTTGTTAGTGGGATGTAAAATGGTACAGCCACTGTAGAAAATAGCATGGCAGTAATTTTTAAAAAGACTTACTATATGATCTAGCATTTCCACTTCTGAATACTTATATATACCCCAAAGAATTGAAAGCACAGTCTTGAAGAGATATTTGAATATCCATGTTCACAGCACCATTACTCATGGAAGCTAAAAAGTAGAAGCAACTTGTGTGTCTGACAGAGACAGAAAGTAGAACGGTGGTTGTCTGGTGCTGGGAGAACGCAGTTGTTGAAAGGGCACAGAGTTTCAGCTTAATACAACACAAAGAATTCTGGAGATGGATGGTGGTTGCACAACAACAAAGGTAACTAATGCCACTGAAATGCACACAAAAATGATTAAGGTGGTAAATTGTATCTTATGTATATTTTACCATTACACCCACACACACCCCACACAAGATAACAGCATGTGTCCACAGATTCAGGAATAGACCATTAGGGCTGGCGTAAAGGACTTCTTCACTCAGGAAGCACTGAAAGATGAGTCTGGCCATAGACTGGAACCGGAGTGTTAAGGGCCCTTAGGTGACTAGCTAGAAGATGGAATTCATCTTCAGAGGAACAAGATATCCTAGAAGGAGCCTCACTCTTGGAAGGTTTAGTGTCTAGGTCCCAGTGCTCTTTGGGAAGATGAATTAACCTTCTCTCTTTACTTCAGGGCACATGCTCGTGTGTGGTGGGACAGGATATTTCTATTGCTGCTTCTCCCTCCCCCCATGGCTGCTGGTCCATCTGGATACCACACCTGTGTCTTTGCTCAACAAATTCTACTCTTCCTTATCCAGTGTCCCTGTGGTTCTGTTCAAATGTCCTCTCCTTGCTTTGCTCTGTGGATGCAGATTCAACACGCTCTGGCACCTACAGGCAGGAGAGAATGCTGTGTGCCTTCCTGGAGATGGCTGAACCCTGAGTCTATGGTAGGCAATTGGTGAGAGCACTGCCTGAACTCCCCTCTCAAGTTCAGATTGAAATAAGAACTAGGACAGGTAGATGGAAATAAAAATGGTAGTGTTTAACAGCCTCGATAAAGTGACTTTTGATTCCCCTTTCCAAAATCAGTAGAATAAACTATGAGAGACTTGCAGGTCCGGTTCCACCCCCACTCATGGATGAGGTCAGTCCCTCCTTTTATGGAAAGGAGTGAATGATGGAGTGAATAGGAGGGAGGGAGGGAGGGAAAGAGATATACCATAACTCTGGTATTACTCATTACTCAGTCAGCGCCCTGCAGGGATGGCACATCTTACAACCACAGTTGGGACACATCTTATTACCACAGCTGTCTTTCTCTCTTTTATCTGAAGGTGGGCCTTGGCCAGCAGCAACAAGTTGCCTTACTCACCTGTGTGCCCTGGCATTCAGGAGAAGTTAATTACTTAGGTGTTTAAATGCAGTGAGAAAGGATGCGAACACCTCTTTTCAGAAGTAAGTCGAGTCCCTGGATCACATGCTGTTGGATTGCTGGGGGGAGGACCGCGTGGAGCCCAGGGAACTTTGCTATTCCCTCTACCAGTGCTGGCTAGCTTAGGATGGCTGGCATGGTTTTCTCCCACTCCAAGGAATTCCTCATGGCCTGGCATGTTCTGCTTCTGGCTTGGAGCTCCACAGGCCTGGTGCAGGGGCAGTTGTCTCTGCTGCATAGGCGAGCATGTGTGCATGCACCCTGGCACCTGGAAAGTGCCTGGGCCTCCAAGTACCTTCATTCCAGCTGCCGTGATCAGTGCACGCCAAGTTAAAGGACCCAACGTGTTATTATTCCTTCCTCACTGTGGACTCTTCTGTTCCCTAATTGGTTGTTAAAGATGAGGCCTCACGCCCTTTTAAAAAAACCTGTCCTGACCCAGATTTGGCTACATTTGGAACTGACTCACAGAGAAGTAAAAAGGCTCCCTGAGTCACCAGCACCTCCCCAAACACCTCAGCATTTTCATTAACTGTGGTCTCCCTTTCACATGTGACTCACTCCAGGCTCAGATCTGAAATTAGGGTGCCTAGTTGCAAGGTGACACCTAATGGGCCAGCTGAGCCCCGCTGTGTGATCTCAGAGCAGAGCCTGCCTCTGAGCACCCGGCTCCTGCCAGCCTGGGCGAGGAGGAAGTAAAGGCATGGATTAGGAGAAGATCATTTGTCCTCTGTTTGTCTTGGCATGTGTCTTTCAGAGTTCAAACACACACTCTTGACCCTGCTGTGGTGGGGTTATCGATTCTACTTCAGTCTGACTGCTAAAATGCTTCCCTTTCACATGAGCTGTTGTGAAAGTCACCTGCCTGACACTATTTAAAAAAACAGAGAATGTGCTTATCTGATGTTGAGGGCCAGTTGTTGAAATACTAGGGACGGTTCAAATAATTTACCAGTTACCTAAAAAGGGTTCTTGAAAATATGTTCAAACAGAATTATAAATTTGAAGGTCTCAAAAGGCTAAGGTCTTTTGGATCCCTACATGACTACGTGTTAGCTGTCATACTTTGGACAAGCCATCTGCTTCTTTGAAGCATAGTTTGCTCATCTGCAACATGGAAGGTTCTCACTTCTGTTTTAATAGCATTGTAGAGAGGAAAACATTTCCAAAGAGAAGGAACAACTAGAGCTCCTACTATGTGTCAGCTACTCGGCTGAGTGCTTTCTCATCTTGGTATCTTCTAAAATTAGTTGGCACATTATTAAAAGTTACACAAATATTGGTTATTATTATAACCAACCAGGTTGTATCACCCTGGGGGAAGTCTGTGAACTCACTTTCCTTATCTGTGAACCTGAAATAATACCACCAAACTCAAAAAGATGTTATAAGTTTAACTACAGAGGTAGAGATACTAAGTGAAAGCTACAAAAGCAGCTTATAAACATTAGATATTATTATTGATGTTGATAAATTCTTTAAATCACTGCTTGAGAATGATCCCTACAATCTTCCTTAAAGGATCTGTCTTTCCAATCTGGGTGGTAGCAGTTAATGACAGTGTGCCAGAATATCTGTGTATCCTTTTATTCAAAATGGACTTTAAATACACCCTCCGATTATATCACACTATCAATTTAAAAAAGGGCTCAGAGCCAAAACCAGCACTGTTGGTGAGTTCCTGGGGCTGATGCTCTTGTCCTGTGGAAGTAGGTGTGAATGTTTACCATGGTTTTTACTTTTTGTTTTTAAGACAAAACATGCTTTGGGATCTTTTATCTTAAGAATCCTAATCATTGTGAAAGAAACTAAAGCAGCCACTGTTCAAGCGACCTCATTCTGCTGTGAATAGTCTGTACTAGATGAAGTCAGCTCAAGGAACTGTGAATAGCCTCAGCATACCTGAGACCTGGCCAACAGGTGAGGCTTCCTCTCCATGAAAGAGGAGTGGATAGAAGGAGGCGGGGAGGAAAAGGAGAAAGGGCCATACAGATAACAAAAGAACCTGGGCATTCTGGAAAGGAAGTACTGGTGGGAAGCTGCCTCACCTCATTTGCTCCTTGAACATTTGCTGAGGAAAGTCAGCCCTGGCCCTGGGGCCTCACTCTCTGAACTGCCAAAGCTGAGAAGATTCCCATCTTCCAACTGCCAGGGTCCTCACTGTCTTCAGTGCCGAGCCAGTATTATGTGCCTTGTCGGAAAGGCCTGGCTTCATCCTGGCCCCCAAGTTCCACTCTACTGACCCTGCCAGCTGGATAAACCAGGTTGGGTGAAGGTGGCACAGTCACAACGTGACAGTAAATACCATGGTCTGTGGTCACACAGAGGCACATGCAGCTATTAAAAACTAACCTGCTTTTGGTGACAAACTAAAAACTGTAGGTGCATCACATGATCTGTACCTTGGTAGCTATTGAGTTACCCTGGTCCAAAGCAGCTGCTGCAGGTCTAATGCTTGGGTAGGTGGCTGTTCCTGTCAGAGCCGCTGTTGCCAGGCAGGACCACCATGATTCAGTTATCTGATTTTGGTCATGTCCAGGCACCTGACGGGTTCATTTCCAGTCCTCTGAGAAACTTTGGACCCTCCCTGCTTCTGGGCCTATTGAAAGATGCTGGGCGGGCTAGTGTCCCACCTGGAAGCCCCTGGAAGAGCCGGGAGGTCTGGGGACCCTTCACCTTACTTGCTACGTGGTTCCTACCCTCTTTTCAAGGACCCCCTCTTTAGAGGCAAGCTTGCTCACATATGCCTGTGCTGGAAACATGAGCTCTCCTGGAGCCCAGAGGTCTGTATCCCTTACCCCATGGGAACAGGGGGAACAGCAGGAGGCCTGGCGCCCTGGGGCATGGGCCTCAAAGGTGGGGGAAGATGCTGTGCCTGGAGGCCTGAACGCCCCTCTTCCTCCTAGCTTCGGAGGGTGCAGGTGGGGTGGCCTCACCAACTCCCTGCCACCTTGAGGGAAGGGTGCAGGCAGAAGCGCTGGAGGTAGGGACAGGCGGCCACCTGCCCTTGATCACCTCCCCTTGGTGCCCCACCGCCCACTCCCTCCCCCACAGGGCCCCTCCACTCTTTTTCTTTGCCCTCAAATTTCTTACAGGAGTCTGTGGTCTGCGTCCTCTGTGCCACCTCCGGACCCTCGTGCTATCCGGCTAGACAGAGGCCCCTGTCGCGACAGGGCAGCTGTGTGTCCTCATTGCCCTCCCCCCGCATGCCCAGCAGATGTGGCCCCAGCTCTACCCGAGACACTCACAAGGTCCAGTTACCTTGAACAGCAAGGTCACCACCACGAGGCCGACTCCAACGTGAACATGTCTAGCCTGCCTCCTTCTGCCCAGAAAGTGCCCTACATCTAACTTGTTTTGTTTTTGTTTTTCTTGAGACAGAGTCTCACTCTGTCACCCTGGGTAGGATGACATGGCATCATCATAGCTCACAGCAACCTTAAACTCTTGGGCTCAAGAGATCTTCTGGCCTGCTCAGCCTCCCAAGCAGCTAGGACTACAGGTGTGAGCCACAACACCAGGCTCGTTTTTCTATTTTTAGTACAGATGGGGTCTCTTGTTCAGGCTGGTCTCAGACTCCTGAACTCAAGCAATCCAACAGGCCTCAGCCTCCCACACTGCTAGGATGATAGGCGTGAGCCATCGTCCCTGGCCACATCCAACATGTTTTAAAGTTACCGGGGGGTCTCTGATTACAGAAGCCCTGCTGACTTTCTGCCCTGCAGGCATGAAAAGTAGTCCCTTTGGAGTCTTCGTGCTCCACTCCCCAACCAATCTACAGACAAGTTGTGATTGTTAAGACGTTAATTTGGCTTCATGCTATTATATCTGCCTGTTTCAACAGCCTTCCAAATAACAGCCCTGTCTCCCCTCAGAATTGTCCTCCTGGAGCTGGGAAACATTCCAGAGCTTTCCATTGTCCAGCAAGCAGACTCCTTCTGTCTTTTTTCTGCTCCAGTCCTCCACTGCACCCCTAGCACCTGGACTTCTCTGCTCTTTGCTCCCTCCCAGAGCCCAGCAGGCTCACCTCCCTCTTCTGTCCTCTCCTTCCACAGAGTCCTGGAGCCCAGGGCTCAGTTCTTCAGGGCTTTGTAACTCCTCTAGAGCCTCCTTGAACACAATTTGTGTGTCTAGAATTATTTCCTGTTCTCTCAATTAGGGCCATCTTTGAATTCAACCGAGTTTCTCTTTCTCTTTCTGGAAGAAAGAGCGGAGGGGCCCTGCGTGTGTGTGTGTGTGTGTGTGTGTGTGTGTGTGTGTGGTGTGTGGTGTGGAGTGGCGGGTGGTGTAGGGCTCCTGTGCCATTCTCTGAATGAACAAAATTAAGTCATTTTTATAAAATTCCAAACACACATAAGTAACTCACAGGATCAAAGTACTGGACACTTGTCACTTCTAGACTGTCCTGGCTTTTTTGATAAGACCACATCTTTACTCTCCAAGGCCCGTAAACAGTTATTTTCCCACTCAGAATGAGTAGAATGAGCCAAGAAAAAATCTTCTTTAAAAAAAAAAAAACAGCAAAAAGCGTCCATTTCCTGTTTTGCATATGGACTGATTTTGTTTGCTACTTCCTAGAGTATTGGAGTATGTTTTTTAAAACCTGGAGGTAGTCAATGACTCTTGAGGATGAAAATACCATGAAAAAATTCTCTCTTTTTGTGACTTCACATTTTTCCTACCATTTATACAACTGGAAGCTTGTTGACCAGGGAGAAGAAATTCTTCCAATCTCTCGTGTGCTTCTATGTAAAGAGAATGATTATTATCGAAACATCTGCTTCTGTTTGGGATATACATGAAAAGTCTTAGAAGCCAGGTGTAGTGACACACATCTGTAGTCCCAGCTACTCAGGAGGCTGAGGCAGGAGGGTCTCTTGAGGTCAGGAGTTTGAGACCATAATGAGCTATGATAATGCCACTGCACTCGAGGCTGAGTGACAAGTGGAGACTCTGTCCCCCCATCAAAAAAATAAATGAAAACTCATGGACAGGATTAGTGAAATGAATTATAATTCATGCCAGCTTTGGAAAATAAGTTTCTTAACAACATAGGGACTTAGAGAAATATGAGCTTTTACAAGCTTGACATGGGAGGTCCCCTCTCCCATTTTTAATGAACATTCCTGAGAACAACTTTTACTCATAATAATCTGCCTGGTATGGGCTATAGAGAATACAATAAGATTTTTTGAGATTAGGAAGAGTAACTTCCAACATGCCATTGGAATTTGAGGTGGGGTAATTTTCTATACTTTTTCCCTCAATAGCTTGACCAGACTTGAATGTGATTGTTTTTCATGAGGCAGGGTAAGACTCAGCTGTGTGCTCAGACTTGTCCTATTACTTTAATGCTTATGGCTAAGATATATGGGCTTAGGAATTTGTTGTGGTGCATTACAGCACTAATAAAATAAGATAGAGATGTTAACAGTGTTTGATGTGTCTGGGTTCAGAACACATCTTAACATGCTTATGGTCACAATCAGTGTCTTTCAGTGCAGCCCATTCACTGTCTTTTGTGTTAAGAAGAGTCCTTCTTTTTTTCACTTTCCCCTCATTTTTATAAACTGTGGTAAAAATATGTTACATAACATTTGTCATCTTAACCATTTTTAAGTGTACAGTTTAAGCACATTCACATTGCTGGGTAGCCATTACCAACATCCATCTCCAGAACTGTTTCATCTTCCTAAACTGAAAGTCTACACCCATTAAACACTAAGTCCCATTTCCCCACCCCATTTCCTGGAAACCATTCAATTTTCTGTCTCTGATTTTGACCATTCTAGGTACTTCATGTAAGTGGAATCATACAGTATTTGTCCTTCTACATCTGACTTATTTAACTTAGCATGATGTCTTCAAGGTTTATCCATCTTGTAGCATGTATCAAAATTTCCTTCCTTGTTAAAGCAGAATGATACTCCATTGTGTGCATGCACATATTTGTTTCTCCATTCATCCATTGATGGATGCTGGGCTGCTTCCACCTTTTGGCTCTTGGGAGTAGTGCTGCAGTGAACATGGATGTACTAAGATCTGTTCAAATTGAAATCTCTCTCTTTTGGAAAAGGCAGAGAAAATGGGGGAAAGTCTTACTTTCTTGAGTTACTGTGATTCAAAATTGTTCCAAGCCAATTTTTTAGGGTTTCAAAAGTAGATGTCACAATTAATACAGAGTCTAAAAAATTTAAGTGGAATATATTAGGTGATTTTCTCCCCTAATATATAAGAAGTAAAACCAAGTAATACGCAGTCTTTAGAGAGCTTCCATATTAATAGTAGATGATGATTTAAACATTTTTTTTTTTGGTGAAAGATTTTTCCCATCATTGATGAATGCTGAGTAGGAAATAATTTGAGCTCATGGCACTCATGGTCCTAGATGGTAAGCTTTCAAAATCCAAGTGACAGAATAGTTAGAGAAACATGGGGAAAAACCTAAATCAAAATTTTGTGAAAAGCCACTATTATAGAGGTCTGCTGTATTATAGAGGTTTGCTGAGATTGTACTGAATTTGCTGATTGTATGGTTTATGAATGGACACAGTGTATGCTTGTGGCATTTCATTTTTTGTGGCTACCCTAATAAAACAGCAAATTGGGAATACAAACTGCAGAGCAATGGAAACAATGAAGTTTTTTGCAGGGTGACATGGACTGTCTTGGTGGTGGTGGAGGAATTTCTTTTTCTTTTTCTTTTTTTTTTGCAGTTTTTGGCTGGGGCTGGGTTTGAACCCGCTGCCTCCGGCATATGAGGCTGGCACCCTACTCCTTTGAGCCACAGGCGCTGCCCATAATATATCTCTAGTCCTTTTTTTTTTTTTTGGCCAGGGCAGGGTTTGAACACCCCACCTTCCGTATATGGGGCCGGCACCCTACTCCTTGAACCACATGTCCCACCCAAGTGGTGGAATTTCTTTTCTTTTTTTTTTTCTTTTTCATTAAATCATAGCTGTGTACATTAATGCAATCATGGGGCACTGTACACTGTACACTGTATAGACCATTTGACATATTTTCATCACACAGGTTAACATAGCCTTCCTGGCATTTTCTTAGTAATTGTATTAAGACATTTATATTCTACATTTACTAAGTTTCACATGTACCCTTGTAAGATGCACGTAGGTGTAACCCCACCAATCACCCTCCCTCTCCCCATCCTCCCCCCTCCCTCACCTCCCTCTCCTCCTTCCCCATATTCTTAGGTTATAACTGGGTTATAGCTTTCATATGAAAGCCATAAATTAGTTTCATAGTAGGGCTGAGTACATTGGATACTTTTTCTTCCATTCTTTTTCTTTTTTTTAAATTTTTTATTGTTAAATCATAGCTGTGTACATTAGTGCAATCAAGGGGTACAATGTGCTGGTTTCATATACAATCTGAAATATTCTCATCAAACTGTTCAATGTAGCCTTCATGGCATTTTCTTCATTATTGTATGTAGACATTTATATTTTGCCTTTAGTAAGTTTTGCCTGTACCCATTTTAAGATACAACGGTGTGGCTCCACCCATTCCCCTCCCTCCCCCTTATCCTCCCCCCTCCCTTTCCCTTCCTTGGCCCTTTCCTCATAGTCTTGTGTTATAGTTGGGTTATAGCCTTCATGAGAAAGCTATAATTGAGCTTCATAGTAGGGCTGAGTACATTGGATACTTTTTCTTCCATTTCTGAGATACTTTGCTAAGAAGAATATGTTCTAGCTCCATCCATGTAAACATGAAAGAGGTAAAGTCTCCATCTTTCTTTAAGGCTGCATAATATTCCATGGTGTACATATACCACAATTTATTTATTTTTATTAATTTTAAATCATAGCTGTGTACATTAATGTGATCATGGGCACCATACATTGGTTTTATAAACAGTTTGATACATTTTCATCACACTGGTTAATATAGCCTTCCTGGCATTTTCTTAGTTATTGTGTTAAGACAATTATATTCTACATTTACTAAGTTTCACATGTACCCTTGTAAGATGCACCGCAGGTGTAATCCCACCTATCACCCTCCCTCCACCTACCTTCCCCCTCCCACCCCACCCTCTCCCCATTCCCCCAATTCTTAGGTTATAACTGGGTTATAGCTTTTATATGAAAGCCATAAATTAGTGTCATAGTAGGGCTGAGTACATTGGATACTTTTTCTTCCATTCTTGAGATACTTTACTAAGAAGAATATATTCCTGCTCCATCCATGTAAACATGAATGAGGTAAAGTCTCCATCTTTCTTTAAGGCTGCATAATATTTCATGGTGTACATATACCACCGTTTATTAATCCACTGTGGATCAATGGGCACTTAGGCTTTTTCCATGACTTAGCAATTGTGAATTGGGCTGCAATAAACATTCTGGTGCAAATATCTTTGTTGTAATGTGATTTTTGATCTTCTGAGTATATAACTAGTAGAGGAATTATAGGATTGAATGGCAGGTCTATTTTTAGATCTCTAAGTGTTCTCCAAACATCTTTCCAAAAGGAATGTATTAATTTGCATTCCCACCACAGTGCAGAAGTATTCCCTTTTCTCCACATCCATGACAACATCTCTGGTCTTGGGATTTTGTGATATGGGCTAATCTTACTGAAGTTAGATGGTATCTCAAGGTAGTTTTGATTGGTCTGGGTGAGTATTTTATGAAGAGGACCTCCTGGGCAATTGAAGCAGCTTTAAAAATACACTACTGGGACCTGATCAAACTAAAAAGCTTCTGCACAGCCAAGAACACAGTAAGTAAAGCAAGCAGATAGCCCTTAGAATGAGAGAAGATTTTGCAGGTTATTCTTCTGATAAAGGTTTAATAACCAGAAACCACAGAGAACTCAAACGTATAAGCAAGAGAAGAACAAGTAATCCCATCACTGGCTGGGCAAGGGACTTGAAGAGAAACTTCTCTGAAGAAGACAGGTGCACAGTCTACAGACCTATGAAAAAATGCCTATTATCTTTAATCATCAGAGAACAGCAACAGTTCTTACAGAGGGCAAAGGTGGTACATTGGAAGAGGGTATAAGCTACTCTTTTTTTAATTATTATTTTTTATTAAATCATAACTTTGTATATTGATGAATTTATGGGGTTCAGGGTACTGCTTTGATATACAATGTGAAATGCTTACATTGAACTAAGTAACACATCCATCACAATTATACTCATTTCTTAATAGTTTTGAAATGTACCATTGCATCATGCACATTAGGTGAGGTCCCCCTAATTACCCTCCCTCCTCCAATATCCCCCGTCCCCTCCCCTCTCTCTCCTCTTCCTTTCTACGTTCTGGACTATAGTTATGTTTTGCCATTCATATGAGTGTGTAGGTGATTATATATTGATTTCATAGTAGTATTGAGTACATTGGATACTTTTTTTTTCCTTTCTTAAAATACTTTACTAAGAAGAATATGTTTCAGCTCCATCCAGGTAAACATAAAAGACGTGAAGTCTCCATCTTTTTATGGCTGCATAGTATTCCATGGTGTATATATACCACAATTTGTTAATTCATTCATGGGTCAATGGGAATTTGGGCTATTTCCATGTCTTAGCTATTATGAATTGGGCTGCAACAAACATTCTGGTGCAAATGTCTTCCTTGTAAAAGAATTTTTGGTCATCTGGATATATACCTAGTAGAGAATTTGCAGGATTGAATGGTAGGTCTACTTTTAGTTCCTTGAGGGTTCTCCAAACTTCTTTCCAAAAAGGTTGTATTAGCTTGCATTCCCACCAACAGTGTAGAAGCGTTCCCTTCTCTCTGCATCCACGCCAACATCTGTAGTTTTGGGATTTTGTGATGTGTGCTAATCTTACTGGAGTTAGATGATATCTCAAAGTGGTTTTGATTTGCATTTCTCTGATGGTTAAGGATGATGGGCATTTTTTTCATGTGTTTGTAGGCCATGTGCCTGTTTTTATCTGAGAAGTTTCTGTTCAAGTCTCTTGCCCACATAGAAATGGGGTTATTTATGCTTTTCTTATTGATTAGTTTGAGTTTTCTGTAGATTCTAGTTATCAGACCTTTGTTGGAAGCATAACCTGCAAAAATATTCTCCCATTCCGAAGGTTGTCTGTTTGCCTTACTTACTGTGCTCTTGCCTGTGCAAAAGCTTTTTAGTATGATCAGATCCTAGTAATGTATTTTTTGGTGTTGCTTCAATTTCCCAGGGGAGAGGGGGGGATCCTCCTCATAAAATATTTTCCCAGGCCAATTTCTTCCAGTGTTTTCCCTGCACTCTCTTCTAGTATTTTTATAGTTTCATGTCTTAAGTTTAAATCTTTTATCCAGTGAGAATCAATTTTTGTTAGTGGTGAAAGGTGGGGATCCAGTTTCAGTCTTCTACAGGTCACCAGCCAGTTCACCCAGCACCATTTGTTAAATAGGGAATCTTTTCCCCACTGAATGTTTTTGATAGGCTTGTCAAAGATCAAATAATGATAAGTAGCTGGGTTCATCTCTTGGTTCTCTATTCTGTTACATAAATCTACCACTCTCTTTTTGTGCCAGTGCCATGCTGTTTTGATCACTATAGATTTATAGTATAGCCTGAAGTCTGGTAATGTGATACCTCCTGATTTGTTCTTATTTCTGAGTAATGTATTTGCTATTCATGGTTTTACTTATTCCATATAAAATGAAGTACTATTTTTTCAAGTTCTGTAAAGTATGACAATGGTGCTTTAATAGGGATTGCATTAAATCTGTAGAGTGCTTTGGGTAGTATGGACATTTTAACAATGTTCATTCTTCCCAGCCATGAACACGGTATTCTTTTCCATTTGTTAACATCTTTAGCTATTTCTTTTCTCAGAGTTTCATAGTTCTCTTTATAGAGATCTTTCATGTCCTTTGTTAGGTAAATTCCCAGATATTTC